>OY740777.1:5232482-5452306 GCA_963513935.1 Aphrophora alni | reverse complement strand
TGTATCCAACTTCTAAGCTTTTCGTGGATATGCCAGTTTTTGACATTACCTTTATTTTAAATTTGTTTCATTGTACATCTTTAAAAATAAAAGCAACCTATTTAATTACTAATTAGGTAAACGCACAGCACTAGAAATTTGATTAAAATTGGTATTAATACTACACAGTTTTCAAATAAAATATCTAAATTAAGTGTGCATTATGTTGCACATATACTGTATCGGAGTGTACAAATGCGATTAAGAGATGCGAAATTGCTTTATATTGGCTCAACAAGAAGCACTTGACACAATGGCTGCTTGGTATTGATAGGGACGAATCTGAGAACCTCCTTAGGTTAGTGTATAGTTGTTGATGTATAGTTGTTGTAAGTGAATACATAGTATCGGCGTGTGTATATGTATTGTTAAATATTTATGTGTCTGTTGTATATGAGTAGGTTGAGCGATTTTGAATTTGTTTGTATATCCTCATAGGTGGGGTGGATCACTGCCTTGGTTCTCTTTAATTTCTGACACTGCCATCACTATAAGGCACCACGTAATATAAAGTCCCATATGTATTGGAAATAGGTTGAAGTGAGTTGCATGAATGTAACCAACTCATTACCTACACACAGGCTTAGGTTAGGTTAGGTTAGGTTAGGTTAGGCCCATGAACGGATTATTTATTAAATGATTTTATAGAAGAAAAGGAAGAATAAATAAATTTCATTTCATTTCAAAGTTTGTGCAATGATTTTGCGTTTATTTCAAAATGGATCAAAGTATTGATGTAAATGGTTCGGTATAAATTTGTAAATCACAACTTTGAAGCTTAGAAATAAAAAAATATTAGTTTTAAAAATCATTGTTAACTTTCATTTTTAGTTTTCCAATTATTCCTGAACCGTAATTTAATTTTACTTAAAATTTTGGGCAAGGTTTTGGATAATTAATCTTCACATTTCAACAAAATTTTAATAAAATTGTTAAAAGTCTATTTTCAGATATTAAGTTTTTTTTTAACAGCTTCATAGAAATTTTTTCAATTTTTCACTAATAACTTCCGAACCAGCAGTTTTGGGGAGATGTTGTCTAATACAATTTATTTGATCGTTAGAAACTATTTTTTAGCAAAATCGTCATAACAGATTTTGTAAAAATTGGAAATTCATTCTTATGGCAGCAATCCCTAAATTTTGTCTTATTGAAAAATGTAAAAACATGTCTAGATTAAAATAATGTAATCACAGCAGATTTGATCATAATTGGTAAACTTGTCTGTATAATCATTACAGACTGGCCTATAAAGCATTGTACGACAACAGACAAACATGATTTTAACCACACAGAGGACATCAAAACACAAACTCATCTTCAATTTTTTTTATTCATCTTATAACTTTCTTTACACTCTGTGTATCAAGATCTCTGTGAGAGATCAAAAACATACTTTTCTAATTTACTTGGGTCTGTAGACACAATAATGAGTTTTCAGATTAAAAGTTAATCAAAAGTGTGTTCTTTCAATTTTGGATTTTTCAAACAACATTCTTCTAATTGCAAGTCCGCAAAGAAGATATATTTGTAATTAGAGCAAACATTTATAACTGACACATGCATGAACGTGTCAAAATATCACTTGATATGGTCCAAGTACTGAACCAAATTGCTCGGCATATTTGCTTACACTTGTGATAAATGCATCAATTGCTTTTACCCTAAAATAAATAAGCTATATTAATATTAAGATATTCATGTTAAAATATTATTGTAACTTTAACCTAAAGATGGATTCGCTCTTATCTAGCTTTGTATTGAACGACAAGTGATATACGATTGTCACATACGTCTGCATATGTGACTGTACGACCACATCTACATATTCATGCTGCCATTTTGTGGTCTGGTGGAAATCGACACATCTCAATTTACTTTATTGATTCCTAGATGTTTGCCTAAATTGAATATTTCTATCTTGAATATTATAAGACATGTTAAACTGATTGTATATTGTTAACAAAACAGTACGATTGAGATTTATTATAATTTTATATTAGAAATGACAACATGAATTTAGTAAATTAATAAGTACAAGACAATACAGATGAAGAAAATAAAACTGACAATAGTATTCTTCTTCTTCTTTTTCTTCTTCTTCCAATGGCACCTTCTGGCTCACGCCAATCTTGGTTCTTGCCTCCCAATAAAGTCCTTTCGTCCTTGCTTCTCTCCGTCCAGACCCCTGCAGACCAGTAGATGATCCTTGTCCATAACATACATGGAGTCCAATTCTTGTGAGCAAATTGTGCACTTGTCAGAGGTTAGTATTTTCATTCTGCATAAATACTTGGCAATACAATCGTGACCAGTAGCTAATTGGAAATTTGCTACAGACTCATTACGTGGAAGCATCCTATTTTCTTTGAAAAGCTCAAACGGATCATAAGCTTTGCCCTTCAGTTTATTCCTCATACCATCAACAAATTTCTGCTGTGAGGTTGTTTTTAGTTTTTGTATAATTGCTTGCAACGTCAGGGAACCTGCTGGTTTTTGGATAATTCTTGTTCCTCTCTTCACCAAATCATCTGCTGCCTCATTCCCCCACAAGCCCACATGAGCGGGAACCCACTGTATTGCGATACAGTGATAATCAAAAAAGCACAGTCATACAGAATATCAGACATAACTATAAAATAGTAAGAAATAATGTTAACAACTGACAATAGTAATGTTTTATTTTTTACAAACCATAATTTTGATTTTCATATGGTTTGACAAATTGGTTTGGATCATAAAACATCACATTGATCTGAAATTACTTGGGCTGATTTTAAGACGAACTCTTGGAGCAGCATGTTAATTTTTTTAAATATTTTACTGATAACATGTATATTATAACAAAATTTTATCACAATCTATAGAATGAATTTTGAGGAAAATCACAAGTTTGGTCATAATGAAATCGATAACTAAATATTAAAAAAAAAAAAAATTAAATAGAATAATTCCAGCTTGGGCTGAGAGTATTTTGTAGATGTTCAACCTATACTGATAACATCTAAAATCCCCCTTTTTTTCCTTGTGTCATAAGAATTAAAGTCACAATTATGAGGTGTGTTGCTTTTAAATACAGAACATAGTATTACTTCTAGGATATACATCAAGGGTCGTATTAGGATTTTCAAATCCTTAAAAGCATCTCTGCATGACTCTCTTTGCTTTAATTATGATTATTATTATTATTGTTTTTATTTTTTGTGAGATGCTGTTTATTTCAATATAAAGTAATCCTGTAATCCTTAAATGATGATTTACTACACCTTAATTCTAGTAACATTAGTTTGAAGTAAACTATCAAAATACATATATAAATACCCTTCTATTAAAAAATTTAAGAAAAAATAAAATAAAATCTGAACACTGTATTCAACATAAAACGTTTTCACACATTATATCTGTTTTTCATTTTATTTTCTGGTACATGCCCATCCAAACAAAAGAATAATGAAATCGATAAATAAATGTATAAAAAACATATATTAAATTGACTAAATCCAACCTTGGAACAGAGAGTCTTTTGTAGATGTGCAATTTATGCTGATCACTTCTAAAATCCCTCTCCCCTCTTTTTCTTGTGTTGTATGAATGTATGAATGAAAGGCACTATTATAAGCTGTGCTTGTAAATATATTATTACTTCTAAGATATACATGTTGGGAGTGTTAGACTTTTCAGGTCCTTTCTCTGTTTTATTATTTTTTTTTTTTTAATTTTTTTTTTTTTTTTTTTATTATTTTTTTTTTTTACAAATACTGTAACCTTTGAAAATTATATTTATTAGAATTGCTCCATGAAATAATCCCATAATTTAATATACTATACCATAATATACCAATTTAAGCACATGGGTGTTAAAAGTAAAAAATAACTAAACATATTTTAAATTAGGATTCTGTTTAGCCATATTTACAGAATTGTACCTTTGATTTTAGAGAGATGGCAATTCATATGTTTTGATTGGGTTCTTAATATGTACATTTTAAGGACTTACCAGAGTACGGTAAATACTCCAAATTTTGAATTATTAAAAAATGCAAATAAATATCTGGATATATTTATAGTTAGGGATCAAATCGAATTAGTCCGCAATAAATTCAAAATAATATTTTTTTGTAATTGGGGGAAAACAGTGAAAGAAATATAATTTGTAAAATTTTCTCACAAATTAATACACAAATACAAATATCAGTTGTCATAATGTCTCTAAAAATTTGTGTTCAGTAATTATTTGTCAGAAAGTCAAAACGAATATCTCAAAATTTAGACTTGCTATTTTTATTAAATTTTAGAGATGTGTGATGGCATATCTCTGAAATGCACATAAAATAATATTACAGTTTGTGAGTAATTTTTAAAATACCAAAATGTATTTATTATATTTATTTCAGAACCTTAATTTGATTTTTTTCATGTATATTGATTTTTAATTTTGTGCAATAATTTCGTAAAAATGAACTGAAACAAATATGCAATTTTCTATTGATTGTATTAATTTGTATATTTTCAGATAATCAGGCTAATTGTGATTGATAGAGTGACTATTATTTTTTGATGATTCATAAATATTTTTTTCATGATAAGATCTTCCATATTTCATGTTTGGTGAGATCTCCATGATGTTAAACTTTAAGAAGATTTTTTTAAACATTATTTGTTGAGAAATATATTATACTAAATATTTGACTTGAAGGACAATAAGAAAACAATATTTGCCTTTGGTTTGGTGTGAGTAACTTGAAGAAATCTAATCACTTTGCTTCTCTAATCCTCTTGTACATACCTTTGTGCTAAGACAAAGCATCTTTGTCAGATATTGTTACAGCACAAGGAGATTGAGTGTGTGGTGTAACCTTACACACTTCATACCTCTGTCTTGTGTGGGAATATATCTGTTACTGGAATTTCTCCGTTAAAAGTAATTGTTTTACTGAGCTGGGATTGTAAATGTTCGTTTGTAATTAAAATAACGAGTCTGTGTTATTTGGTAAATGAAAAGAAAGTATTATTTCTGTCTACAATAATTTTTAACTCGGTATTTCCATTTTATTAAACATTGTAGATGTCACAATTTTGCTCAAATTTACTAAGTAGACAAGTTTGTATAAACCATTTTACAAGTTTGTTAACCAAAATCAATTGTTAACATACTCTACATCGATTGTTTGATTAATCATATAACTTTTTCCATACTGAGAAAATATATAGGAAAATTTGAAATGTTAAATTTAATTTAAACTGTTTTCTGTCACCACTAAAAGTTTTATCATGACCTAAAAGTAAAAAATAAAAAAAAAAATTTGTCATTACATTTTTTAACGTTTTTATTTATGTGGATTAAAATCTTTTTGGTATTCTTAGGGTTATAAAAATATAATTAAATTATTATTTACAGAACATTTACATTGGTTTTTTTCGTAAGATTTTTTTCTAAAAACTTGATATAACTTTCATATAAGTTGTATTAGTATAAAGTAGAGTAAAATATAAACTAGTCAGATCGTTAAGTTTCAAAAAATTGGGCTACTAGACATCGAGGCAATAGTGGTGGGATTAATTATTGTATTTCAGTTAAGTCAAAAAAAAAAAATGTTTTTTTTCGATAGGGTAAAACAGAACATTTACTACAAGTGTAATCCTTAATCGTAATTACAAAGCAAGGAGCGAGGTGTCCATAAAGCAATTAACTTTTATAATTTATCCTTGTAAGTAGTGTTTTCTTCCAGTGTACATTAGTTATTGTGTTTGTAGGGTAGTCATAAAAGATCCAACTGTGTTGCAGTAACAGGTGACAGAAATTCCTCATACCTAAAACATAGCTGTGGTATTATTTACTGTTACTACCCTCAAGGGCTCACTTTAGTGAGTACGGGTGTCACAAATTCCAAGCTGGATCTACAATTTTTTATTATTCTTGGATTAGATCCCTCTCTTCTTTCGTATTTAGTCACTATTGACCAACTCTTGTTATTTTCGAATTCTGTCACTATTAGAGTATTTGAGGTCTTGGGGGTCTTTATTTTATGTTCTTGTCTCTCTTTTTTTTTATAAGGCGATGATGACCGAGAAGTTTTTCACCTTTAATCAACAAGAAATAATTTACTGTTACTTTTGAACAAATGTTGAAGGAGCACTGTGATGACATTCAGAATAAGGAAAACAACGATTCCTCAAAACACATAAACAGGAAACAAAACTAAGATTATAATAAATTTGTAGTCTGTATTAGGTTAGCTGTAACCCTCCGATGATGATGATTGAAATGTACGTCAGGGTAATATAATAAACTAGATTTATTACAATCTTGGTTTTGTGTCCTGTTTTTATGTTTTGGGGAATAGTTGTTTTCCTTATTGTTCCTTCATGGTTTATGAATATTGTTGTTTCACGTTGCACTAACCATTAGCCTCATTGGGTTTACAAGAAAAATATATTAAAATGTCAATGAATGATGTCAATTATTCATAAAACCACTAATGTAAAAATTGCTTTTAAGGTTGAATTGAGGGATGAAATGTATTTGTCGTGTATTTTGACAAGAAAGATGGAATAAATGATTTCTAATTCCCAAGATGTGTGTAGGGTTATTGATTAAACTGTAGAATGAAGAGATATTTCTTGGGAGGGGGCGGTAGTACATGAGGTATTTTATGTGGTTGTATCGAGCCTTTCTTATCTTCCTCATATAAAATCATATTAATGCTGTAGCCGTACTTTTCTAATGTATATCTGTCTTTGTTTCTTGATTTTATCAAGCAGTTTGCATTGTGGGATTTGTATAAGGCTCTTTTTGTTCTGAGAATAATAACCATGTTAATTTGCACGAATTTAAACAAGTTGTTTTTATGAATAATTTTAAAGTTTTATACATCAACTGTTTGAATAAAAAAATAAGTTAGTATATATTTTTTTATAAACTTGTATTTTGAAGATCATTTGTCTTCCTTTTTTATCTAAATACATTGGAATTTATCACACTATATCGACATTGTGACAAAGTATATTTGAATTCATCAAAATATAAGTAATAAGTGGAAATATATCGAAATGAATCGAAGTATATCGAAATGCAATAAAAATAAAATGGTATGTAACAAAAATATAAAAAATATTTTAAAAATATAAATGTAACAATGTTATATTTTATTGTCACCTGACTTACATCAGTTAGCAAAATTTCATCTTTCTATAATGACGGGAAATTACTTAAATTAAGTTTGCAAAATTTGATGAGAATCAAGCATGATACTAAGTTAAGAAAAGCATATAAAAATAGAGGTGGACTTGTGAGAAGGAAAATACGCATAAATAATGTGTAATTATCAAACAAAGTTGCTACTCTCTCTGATACTTTAGCTAAACAAACAAATTGTAACAACTAAGATAATAAACATTATTTTGTGGCAATTAGTATTCTATTTAATTAATTATAGAAGAAAAATAATAATAACAACTTTGATAATAAATATTATTTTGTGGCAATTAGCCTTGTATTTAATTAATTTGAGAACCAACTAATAATAACAATTTTGATAATAAACTTTATTTTGTGGCTATTAGTGTTCTATTTAATTAATTTGAGAACCAACTAATAATAACAACTTTGATAATAAACATTATTTTGTGGCTATTAGTGTTCTATTTAATTAATTTGAGAACCAACTAATAATAACAACTTTGATAATAAATATTATTTTGTGGCAATTAGTATTCTGTTTAATTATTTTTGGAACAAAAAAATAACAACTTTAGTAATAAACATTGTTTTGTGTCAATTAGTATTTTATTTAATTAATTTTAGAACAAACAAATAATAATCACTACGATAAACATTATTTTGTGGCAATTAGTCTTGTATTTAATTAATCTTCAAAAAAATATATAAAATAAAATAAAATAAAAAAAATAATAAATAAAAAAAAAAACAACTTTGATGATAATATATATTATATTGTGGTAATTAATATTCTATTTAATTAATTTTAGAACAAACAAATAATCACAACTTTGATAATAAACATTATTTTGTGACAATTGGTGTTCAATTTATAATATTGTGGTAATTAATATTCTATTTAATTAATTTTATAACAAACAAATAATCACAACTTTGATAATAAACATTAGTTTTTTAATTTTAGAACAAACAAATAATCACAACTTTGATAATAAACATTATTTTGTGACAATTAGTGTTCAATTTATATATTCTTAGAACCAAATTGTTTCTTTGAAGTTATATATGTGTAATTTCAGGGGGAGGGGAAATTTTGTCTTCCTATCAAACACAATATTTCTATACTACATGTGGAGGAGAAATAAAGTCAAGTTTTTAACTACAGCAGTCAAGTTCATTCTAATATATTCTGTTGTTTCCATATTAAAATTTTCTTTTTACTTGCGATTTGGCACACTAACTTGGTTCATTAATCATTACATTTCATTAATCTTCACTGAGTTGATTTTGAGAAACTTGCCCTTTTATATCTACTTCATAGACTTTGTTTCAAAAAATTTTCCCCCACTAACTCTCGAAAAGAATTTTTTGAGGAGAAAGCGACCAGTACTTTTCATTTGGTTCCATAGGAGCTACATTTGATAAAAATCACTAGAATTGATTTTGAGAAAATCATAATTTTGTGTTTCATCTTAATATCAGCTACCTCGAAGTTGTGAGTTATTAAGAAATATTTTTAAATGCCTTGATATGGTCAAAATTTCTGTTTAAACTGTAAGGGACAGCGGGGAAATCAGACATATATCATTCCAAAACCCACTTTTTTTTGTCTACATTCTGGAAATATCTAATAGATATTTTTCATGATAAATACATCACTTTTTTGACCTATACCTATGCTACTATGAGTGAAGAATTACAAAAGAGTTGATGATTCTTATGAGGCGAAACACCTGTTCATGTAGGAACTTTTCGCTCTAGTAGGGATGTTGCTCCAGTATACTTTATATAATATGATTATTGGGAATTGAACAATATGTTTGTTTATCTTGTTAAAAGTTATAACCTGTTGGGAATCCATATTTGCAATATTATTTATATTTGGTAGTTTTATTAGTTTTGAATCCAACTGGGAGCATAATTATTTGGGATTTATGACCATGAAGTAAATTTTTAACAGTAATGAAATATTAGTTTTGGGAATACATTCTGAAATTATTTTCCCTGTTTGTTTAGTAATTTATGATCATAGATTTTATTTTTAATTATTTTGTTTCAATAAGTTCCGATAGGGAATTAAAATTTGTCGTTAGGAAATTATAGATTTGCAATCTCCGTTATGGAAACTTTGATAGACGAGATTATGAATTGTCGATGTATCTTACCCGTAAGAGCAATTTGGAACTATATTGAAAATAAACATGGTTAATAACTTTTTAGAAAATTAAGATAACAACATAGTTTATGGGATGTAAAAATTAAGCTATGTGTTTGATTATTTGAATATGATCGTATTTTAAATTAATTTTGTTTTTAAATGTTCTCAATTATCAATTTATTACTGTATATTTTCAGTTAGTAGCCCTACATCTTTAATCAAACGTTTGCTTTTTCTTGCCAACAGAACCTCATAATCAATATATTTTACAATGTTCTAACTATTAATTTGATTTATGTACCAATTTCAGGACAAATCATGTTTTATATATAGAGCTGTTTAAAATTTTGAAATTTTTTGAAATTTGAGATAAATTTTCTACATATGTTTAAAAATGGCAGCCATATTCATATGCAACTGCTGTTTGGATGTTTCTTTGTACATTAAGGACTCTAGAGAAATGTCTCGGGTTAACTGTCTCATGTTATTTATATATGAGACAAAAGAAAAACAATAACTGCATGGGTGGAATAGCTCAAACATATATAATAAAATTTTGATTTTCAATTAAAAATTAGAAGGTATGGTTTCTTTTGTTTGATTTGTTTTTATTATTGTATCAGTTTTTACTTTTTTCTGTATTTATATTATGGAATTATGTACTGTCTATATATTTTCTTTGTTTTCTTCTTTTTTAAAATAAAATGTGCAAAACATTGTACTAACTTTTTTCACACACCCAACCCAAAACCAAAACCACACTTTTAATTATAACTGACAAGTGTGTTTAAGGAACCTTGTAACAGTTATTATTATTATTATTTTTTTTTTTACAAAATGTGTACATATCATAAACAAATGCATTATATAAAATTGTCTTAAGAAAGAGTAGCCGATAGATATACATAATAAAATATCTTGATTAGAAAAAAATTAAGAAAATATATTTTGAATACAAAGCAATTGGTTAAACTTTTGGTGTCTCTAACACCTGGGAGAAAAAGGAAATAATATAAAATGGAGTAAATCCACAACTTACGTAGTACCATAAATGGGAAAAATTATGTTGTGGTTCAAGAAATCTAAGTAGAGTTTTTTAGAGGTTATTTCCTTTTTGAGGTTCCCAGAGTAAAAAAAAAAAGGTTTTCTAATAATATCCACCTATTATTGTGGATGGATTAATATCCACAGGTTGTCTGTGCTGTGCTTTATAGTCCAAACGTGTGGTTCTAATACATTTCAGTATGTAGGCATATTTTGGTAATATTTCAGGACTTGTTTTTCACCTTTTCAATAACTCAAAGTTTCAAAGTTAACTGCTGTAAGAAAACACAAAAATACTATTTTCTTATAATTAGCTCAAACAAGTGTAGTCTCTAAGGACTCAAGTACAGTAGAACCCTCTAATCCGCCCTCGGGTGGTCCGTTACTCCGGTTAATCCGACCGTGCTCGAGCTCGCGATATTGTGCCAACTTGCCGACTTGTCGATGACTCAAGGCCCATCTGGCGCCATTCTTTCCGGTTTGTTATCGCTTTCCCGCTTCAGTGCTGTGTCATCTCTCGTGTTGTTTCTATTGATTTGCTATAGTACTTGCATAGTTTATATATTGACTTTATTATATAGACTTTAAAAAGTTTATATATCACTTATTTCACTTAAAAAAAAAAAACTCTTTATATAATATGTAATAAATATGGACTTTTTTCGGATAATCCGACCTTTTTTGCGTTCCGACTATGCCCCCAGTCCAGAAGGTGATGGATGAGAGGGGTTCTACTGTAAAACCTTTGCCGTCTCTATAAAAATGTGATTTGTGAGTTATTGGCAAAATATCTGCCATAAAGTTGCCCTGTTATAAATATCGGCTCTACCGATATCATTTAATATTTAGTATCAAATGTGAAGACAAGTTATCAAATTTGTATCAAAAATTGCAGTTTAAATTCCTGGTTTAGCTAAAAACAAAATGAAATTTGACCAACGTCATTAAAAGTAGATTTATGTGGCAAATGTGTTTATATTGTAAGCAAAGAAAGTTTAGGTCACAAGACAAAAAAAAATTAAATTATGCGTAAAGTGTAAGTTTGTGCTGTTTTCGCATGGTTTATTTGCATATGCGAAAACATTTAAACAATATAACTCGAACCTATACATCATTTTATTTAGATTAGTATATTGATATTAGATATAAAATTAGTTATCTATAACGTGGTTCCGAATATCATTTGAAGTGAAGTGTTTGTCTGTCAATTTCAAATAATATTACAATAAAATAACCTAAAAACTAAATTAAAACTGTAGATACGATATCTCTCAAAGTATTGAAAACAGAATATAATTAGCATTAATATCAAATACTATGTTTATTTTATAGACTGGACATTTGTTACATAACACAATGCATAAGACTTAGAACAAACAACAGCTGTCTTTGTAACAAAATAATCTAATATCCTTAATTCTGGAATAAATAAAATATTTGTTTAAATTTTAAACAACAAAGTAGATGAGTTGTTCTTGGGTTAATCAAAGCATAAATCGCAAATTGAAAAAGAAATAAAAGGGTTTTATATGCGAAGATGCCTTGGCTATTGATCTGTACAAAGTTGAAGGCATATCATTTTGCACAACGTGGTCAAATTAACAATTGAATAAACTTTTGTCATTTTCCAGTTTAATTATACTTCGAGCAAGAACTGAAGCCAACTTTTTACAATATAATCTGATATTACTGCCGAGGAACTTTGTTTAATAATATCTTAATTTGTTTCCCTCGGGATGGAAATTTCAAAGATAAACCCGACGGAATAAAATGCAGCTGGTTCGTTGTTTGCAATTTATTGGCTTGCTTTTCTCTTTTAGATTAAAGAAAGTTTAATTTAAATGCTGAAATAATTTTTTTTTTAATTGCATTATAATTTTAATTAATGTAATGGGATTCTTCTATAACTTTCGATATTATTTTACCTTGGAAATTTGTTTAAAATGTAATGGAAGATGTTTCCCTTCTGTAATAATATTTATTAAAAAGAGTTCATTTTAAATAACACAAATATTGCACAAACTTTGTACCCAAATATAATTTGATGTAATACATCATAATAAACCAAACTGTAATGTATACGGAAAGTGCAGTTTCTAAGTTTATGGTTAAATACTAAAATGAACCATCACTCTAATTTAACTTAAATCATGACATTCAAATGTATACTTCTGCCTTTCTACATTTATATACCTAAATACAATATCATAAATTTCACTGCAGTTTTAGTTTTCAAAAGGAAAGTATTATTTCAATTTATTCCTTTGCTGTGGTCAAGAGATATTTTTAATTTTAGTAATATGACCCTCACAGGTATAGTGACTCTCACTCAGGGCCGTCGCGTGGGTGAAGCGAAAGCGAGGAGAAGCAAAAGTCGAAGAAAGAGCAGATAAAAGAAAAATGTAGTCACTTTAAGAACGACATTTATCTTTATAACAATGTCGAAAATATGTTATTTACGAGAAACACACCTACAAAAACTCAGCACCGAGCTCATCACTACTCGTGTTTATTTTATAATGCGAGTTGTTTAACTGTCGAGTGCTCAGCGTGTACTGAATCAGTATAGCGATATAGGGAGCGGGAGAGCGCGCTTCGTGTATTCTTGACTCGCGTCAGATAAACTCGGACAACTCGGTCATGTTGGTCTCATACTGATTTAGTACACGACAAGCACTCGCCTGGTAAACAACGCGCATCATAAAATAAACACGAGTAGTGAAGAGCTCGGTGCCGCGCTTTTGTAGGTGCGTTTCTTGTAAATAATATATTTTCGATGTTATTATGAAGAAAAATGTTGTTTTGCAAGTGACTAGATTTTTCTCTTTTCTTAGTATATGTATATAATTTATACAAAATAAAATTACGAGTTTTACCTGGTGGGGGGGGGGCGCCGATTTAAGCCTTGCCTTGGGTGCCTACATACCACGTGACGGCCCTGCTCTCATTATAGTGAGTATGGGGATTGACAATCCTGAATGAGCCTAGCTGGATCCACACATTTTTTATCTAGTTTTGGATTATATCCATTTCTTTCATTTTTCCTATTAGGTCTTTCTTGGCCAACTCTTTTTCTCTTGTGATCTTAACGCTATTTGAGTATTCAAGGACTAGGAGGCTTTCTTTTATCTTTTCCTCCTTTTTTTTATAATGTGATGATGGCCTTGAGGTTTTTTAATTTAAACAACCAGGAAATCATAAAAAAAGAAAACGTAAAGTGGATTGAATTGTTTTGTAACAGTCATGTTGAGACAATTTAGTATAAATGCGACTCACTTTAATATTGACGTGAAAGCTTGAAAGTTAAAATTTCACTCATAGAGGATTTCATTCAAACTAAATGTAAAAGAGTGTGAAAATTAATGTCCATGAATAAGTTGGTAACTTAAAATTATATTTAAAAATTGAATTGTTGAAAATGAATAAATGTTGTCCATATGTTATCAATATGTCTGTGTAGGTACATTGGCATGAGATCGTATTGTAGATTAATGTTAGGTATTGCGGCATGTGGCTAATAATTTAATTTTGCAGAAACTTTAACATATGTTATATTTAACTTACATTTGTTATTAAAACTATAAATTTGTGCGTCCAACAGTTATTTTATCTGTGGTTTTACTCATACATGGCTTATTATTTTTGACTGATAACTTCTAACGTCGGATTTGTAGTAAATATTGAAACATAAGCATTAGTTGTTTGTGTGATTGGCTAATTGGTTTTATCATACAAATTTACATTACTCAAAAATTGTATCAACATAATATGCAGAGTTTTTGAGACATTCCACCTTTTAGGATGTCATCCATAGCTGATTATTTTTGGACTGATAACTCCGGACTTTGAATTTTTAGTAAATAGGGAATAATAAGTTTTAGTTTTGTGTATGATTTTTGCGATATTTAGTGCAATGTTTGTTTTTTTTTTTTTTTTTTTTTTTTTAATTTTATGACAGCCACACCAAAATGTTAAATTTTAATAATTGTTTTTGGATATTCTTATATATTACTTAACCTTAAAATTATTACATAAACAGCTTTAGTCTTCATCAGGTTAGCCATTTAATTACCAGATACGATTATAGTAAAACAGAAGAACATTTTGTAAAAATATCCTTTTTTGTGATCTGTGGGGTACAAAAAACAAATTCTGAGCAAACTCAAAATCGATTTTTTATTTCAAATCATATTTTATAAATGTGGGAAAGTGTCAAACCCATCCTAGTAATCACGTATGTTAATACCTTAGCCTATTTTATTTTTCTGTACAGCTGTTTCAGCTTTAATAAGACATCATTACATTATTTAAAAGCTATTGTAACTATTTACAAACACAAAAGTAATATGGTTAAAAAACATAGATTATTTTACAGGTAACTTATAGTAAAAAACATGTATGCCTGTCATAACTTGCCAAACATTTATCAGAAAATTTCTATCTTGTTTATATATTTTACTCAGAAATGTGCCATCATTTGTGTATGTAACAATTAGTACAGAAGATTTTGAAAGTATGCATCAGGTCTCGTTGTCACATCATAATAAATGGGGAAAAAGTTATATAAAATATACGATTACAAAGCTATCGGACAATCCTATCAGCCAAACTAGTTTAGAAATAAGGCCGATATGACTTCCATACAAATTTAGTAAGGCTAAAAATGTTCTGGTTAATTCTTTACAGGGAGAGCTTTTACAGATACAAGGTCATATGCTAAACACTTCAGAGAAGCGACAAATGTTGTTCACTCGGAAACCTGGTTTCATTTCATTGCCAGGATGTACTAAGTCTAAATAATTAATACTAAAAATAAAACATTGATATATTATAGATAAGAAATAATATTGATATGAGATAATACAATGTCAGATCATTTAATATAAACTAAATAAAAAAAGTGTTAACTTATCAAAACAATTCATATAGTTGGGAGACTCCATCCAATGTAAATACATTGATCAAACTAGTAACTACCCCCATTGACACACACCCCTTTCGCTTAGTTGACTAGGATATATCCTTGACACAATTTTGTGTTAGTTATTTCTTGTGTTGGTGTGTAATTGGGTGATTTTTGGATTTCACGATCACATCTGTCTAAATCTCAGTGGTTTCGACTCTTTAGGCTTTTCAAGGATAAAATAAAGCTAAAGCTTAAAGTTTCAAATATTTTAATAATATAAATGAGCTACAATTGTTTCGCCTTGCGGGATCATCGGGCAACCAATGATATTGTATCGGGCAAGTTTTAAAATATTTGAAACTTTAAGCTTTTGCTTTATTTTATCCTTGAATATGGAGTTTCAACAAGAAATATCTGCTATTGCATTAAAGTTCTTTAGGCTTTTGTTCTGTAGTCAATTAAAATAAGACGTGAAACACTATTATTATCGGTTTATTTAAAAAGGTACAATTTAAAAGAAACTTTAAGTCTGTAGAACATTTTGGTTTATTTATGAAATACACACTTTTCTGAAATCAAATGTTATATTTATGTTATTTATTTATTGATTCAAATTTTACATGATTAAGAACATTTTTCCTAAAGTTTCAATAAAACCCACCAATAATTTTTATAGTTAGCTAATTGTATAAAATAGGCGTATGTAAAATTTAAGGTTATGTAACAACTTGCCGAATAAACAATCACCCATCTCATAGACCACAGTTACTAATTTATCCGAGTCCTTTTCCTATTTTTATGTTCTAGATTTATCACTTGATCTTGAAAGTTGATCATTCTCTTGAAATGTGTACTAATTTGTATAAACACAAATGATAGCAAATGTTTGAATACCATACCAATAATATGTACAATTCATTGTGGACCGTCCCCAACTTCTTTTGGTCAGCCGGGAACCCCTGGTAAAAATCCAGAAGCTCTCAGCTGGCTGGAGACTGCATCCACGTGGGCCGAAATTAGTCAGGATGGTGCCAAGGACGCGGTCTCGGGCGATAATTAAACAACACGCAATTCAGTGTTTAAAATGACTTTGAGTTTTACTTCAGAATGATTACAGAATTACAATGTTTCAAAAATTGGAAAAGACATGACGATTACAGCGGCCGCGCGTTCCCTAAAATGGCCCGACTCTGCTCTCTCGCGGAGCAAGCTGTATCTTGGGGTATCTCGAGCCGGACTGGCGTACCCAAGCCGCACAGCTTCGGACTGCGTCCCCCCCCCTTATTAAGTGATTACGCTAACTCAACAGAATTGGTCTACCTCTTCTTGTCTATTCATTTGGCAATTATTATTATTAATTATTTATTATTTTTTTATGGTGTGCCCCTTGGCTGGGCCACATCATCATTATAAAAAAAAAATTACTTATATTCAGCTATTTTATTTTGTCATTACATGTATTCCCTCTTAGCTTGTACTTGTCAGGCAGTAACACTAAATAAGTAGTTATAAAGCAATTCTGTATAACAATTAATTACCACAATCCAGTGAGGTTAAAATTATATAGAATGATTAATTATTGGTCTAATAAACATTAGCTATCGTTTGAGTACCATCTTGAAGTATGTAATTAGAAGTCATTATTTAACAATTAAATGATCACCCGGAGGGCTATAACAGGTAATCAGTATAACTGCTAATAGGTGTCGATGGAGGAATCCGTAGCAGATTTCTATTTCAAATGTTTACTATCATTATCTGTACAATTGTAATGTTGGTAACAATTAATTAGATTTAACTTTGTTAAATGTTTATGCTTTCTGTAATTTGGATTCTATGTTTACATCCTTTATTTGAATCAAAGTAGAAGGTGATGGAATTAATGTTGTTTGTTACCTTCTGAATGTTTGATTGACTCATAATTGGTAATATATGCCATTATCTCACAAAATGATTAGATTTTCATTCAGTTTACTTTTTCATATAACTGTAATTTATGAAAAAAATATGTAATTTTTTGTTTACGGGAAATATTCAGTTTTAGATTTCCTAATTTAAAAAGATGTTTTTAAAATGATAGTATGTTGAGCTACAGCCAAAATACATTATGTATTTTTGTCATATTTTCAACTATTTTTTTAAAAAAACTATTAATTGAATGATAGCCACTATAACAGAAAATCATAACTCGTTGATTTTCTTCAAAATCAGTTTTATAATTAGTATCGAATTTTTCTCAAATATAGTCCCAAAGGATTACAACAAAAGTATTGTACGCCATTTAAAATACCATGATATGGAAACTATCAGTAAATAAAAAATCAAATCAAACAATGAAAAAACAAAATGATCTCTTGTCAACTGGTTAATTTTGGTTTTCCAATTTAATCTCTAACAATGATTTTTTTTAATGATATCAGTTTGGCTACCTGTTTGCTTGAGGTCTTTCTTAAATACGGATGATATTATCACGATCGTAAAATTGTGTGTATAGTAAGTGGAATGATTAGATTTTGGACTATAATAATCATAATGGTTAAGATGATCATGATAAAATTATTGTCATGCTTAGAAAATGTAGTCTAAATAGCTCAAAATTTAATATTTGATATTGAGAAGGTAATTTGATTTGGGTTAAAATCTGTTGTAGGATATATAGTAGAAATAGAGGTTGGGCATACTTTTGTATTAGTGGTTTGACTTTTATTAAATTTATACTACTTATGTATTATGAACCAGTAATTGAACTGACAATAGTTTGTAGGAATGTAAATCTATAGATTTCCAAAAAATAAAAATTACTCCCACAAGTAATATGTTTAATATTTATTATCTTTCTTCCATTACTTAATTACTACACTTTCATCATTAGATCCATAACATCATTGCCTCATACAGTAGAACCCCTCTAATCCGTCACCTTCGGGACTGGGGACATGGTCGGAACGCAAAAAAGGTTGGATTATCCAAAAAAAGTCAATATTTATTATATGTTATATAAAGAGATTTTTTAAAGTGAAATAAGTAATATATAAACTTTTAAAAGTCTATATATAAACTTTGCAAGTACTATAGCAAATCAATAGAAACAACATGAGAGATGACACAGCACTGAAGTGGGATGACACAGCACTGAAGCAGGAAAGCGATAACAAACCGGAAAGAATGGCGCCAGACGGGCTGTGAGTCATCGGCAAGTCGGCACAATATCGTAAGCTCGAGCACGGTCGGATTAACCGGAGTAACGGACCACCCGAGGGCGGATTAGAGGGGTTCTACTGTGCATTAAAACAATCGTTCCCTCCATTAGAAGTTTACTAAATAAAAGAAAACATTATCTGTTCAAGACTATGTCAACATCTTCAGTTTTTACAAGCACACAACCCTTTTTAAAAGGCCTTACAAAAGGGCATTGTAATTACAGTTCATAAATAAAATTACCATATCTACAAATTTGCAATTGTACTAGATCAGTTTAAAAGTGATAAATAGACGCTGTGTGAATACATAAAATTTATTTTTAAATCTAGTGATTAGCTAAATAAGAATGCTTTTATTCTACTTTAGAAAAGAATATCTCTTAAATATAGGGAAGATAATACAAAGAGTAAACTTGTCTCTTGATGTATAATTCAAAGTAGGTAACAATACATCTTGTTAAGAACTTGTCCTCTGTGCAAACACATCTTAACAATTACTCAGAGCTATGTTTATTTTAATGAGCAGTACAGTATTTTTACTAAAAACCTCTTTGTGGTTTATAAATTGCCAAGTTGTATGTTTAAGTTTATTATTAATAAGTTATCTTTTCTTAAGTAGCTACAGTTGTAAAAGCTGTTTAAATATGATTTGCTCTAACTTGCAATTTGTGTTACAGTTAATCTTAATGAATTTAACATACCAGATGTCCTAAAAACCTGCCCCTTCTAAATTTTGAATGAATAAACTTTGGGAATTTTTATAAGACTAAGGAAACTAACTCTTATTATAGGCAAGTTTGTTATATCTTCCAAAATTTTGGTTTTGGAGGCTACTAAATAATTTTAATTAGTAACTTCCTGTCAAGTGATACATCGAAAGGAACGAAGTAAAGAAAAATTGTTCATACTGGAGGTTGCTATATTCCTCCTAACTGAAATTGCTAACTAATTTGTTTTCCTTTAACTTTATAAGAGTTTGATTGCAAGAGAGCTAACTAAATTGGAGAAAACTTATGAATCATATATCTTTACCAGTGAAACTCTGTTGTGGTTTGTGCCTCACAGTTAACACTTCCGGAGGGCTGAATTGGAATTTTAGGAAAATATGTCAGTAGTGTAAACACCGTTATCTATATTAATAAATCTGTGGGAGGGGGTATTTATTTTCCCCGTAGGAATTGCCAGCCGTAATAGTCGATCTTTGTTTGTGATAATCATAGCATTTACTGCTCCAATCTCAATGAAACTTTGCAAACTTATAGCAGTATTTTTGAAGAAAGTTTTAGATCTAGTTTCATATTGATATGTTAAAAAGAAACTGAGTATTAAATCAGTAGCAGTCAATGTTTTCACGTTCGGAGTAAATAAATCACGAATCAGTTGGCTGAATCACGGACCTTGTGATTCTGTTTGAACAAACCACATATGTGCCAATGAAACAATTTATTTCTAAAATTCAGTGCAAGAGCAACACTAATTCTTTTAATCTTCTTCGCTATGTCAGCTGAACAGATTTGTAATTCTATACTAAAAAATCTGTAGGAAAGTTTTTTGTTGGAAAAACTCACTTATAACTGATTAGATCCATCAGCTTTAATAGTTCAAGTAAAAGATATGTTAGGACTACCCTAGTCCATTGTGAAACATTTTACTTATAACTTTTAAAAGGTTCATCAGCTATAATAATTAAACACAAATATATAGTCTTAGTTAAACTAGTATGAAACAAATATAGAAAACTCTTTTAAACTTTATTTTATTTTTACATACAAATTTAGTTATCATAGCAATCAATATTTATAATATACACTTAAAACAGCTGATTATATAGCCTATTCATCTTTAATAATTCAATATAAAGCTACTTTAGGCCAGCATAGACCACTGTATAATATTTTGATAACAGTTATTAACTTGATTTTTGTAGAAGTGTTGATTTATCATTATAAGGCTATATCATATATATATGTGTATGAAATTTGTGTGAAAAAAAGATTCTCAAAACTATAATTGTCTTTAACTAATTTCTATTCCCATAATGTGTATTTTAATGATCAATTTTGAATCTGTTTATTTTCACTTTTTGTTTGATATTTATCTATCTGACATTTTTGATGACAGTTAGTTTTGGTTCATTTTTATTTGGTTTTGGAATTTGGTGAGTAAGCAAGTTTTTGGAATGTTTTTCTACCATTTATGTAAAATTTATGTAGGTGGTACATTTCGGAAACTTGGTAAATCTATATTATGATCAGTGTAGTGTTAAATAGATTGGAAGTGTTATTTAGAATTAGGCGGCCACCATCGACTTTGTTGAAATGTTATTTTGTCCAAAATAAAGAGTTTACTGTGGAAATTTTTACATTTTCTTTCATTTGGGGATTTAATTTTCTTCAAGTGTTGCTCATTTTAAAAGAAGCGATATTTAGCATAAAAAAGTCTTATGAAAAATTAGAAATCCTTTTTACTGAACATTCTTTCTATACTATACTATTAGCCAAGAAAATCTATTTAAGAATGTTGTTTGCTTTAGAATTATTTTGTGCCGTTCATCTACAAGTTAAAGTTGTGCCATACAAGCATAGCTTGCGTAGAGTTGATAATACAGATTGTTTTAATTACTGTATAATGTGTTGTAAAGGGTTTCTTATCCAAGGAAGCAGAGTATATGCAAATGTAATGTAATTCACCCTCAGAACACAGAAGCACAAGACAATTTGCTCTCACAGTTTGGAATGCAAGGCTGTTTCAAATTCTTTGTCTAACAAGACTGGTACATAAACATTTTTAGACTAATAGCAAATATTTGGAGTTCGTGATTAGATTTGTATTCTAAATTGTACTATACAATTTTACTCTCAAATTATCAATGGAGGACAGTATGTGGGATATCCAAAGCGCAAGTTCCAATGGAGTACTAAACAAAAACAAAAATATTTTTCCATAATATTTTTTTCCTGTTTTATGTATACATTTGTTATAAGGGTGTCTGGCGTTGTATCTCTTCATCGTAGAAAGGTATCATGCAATGCAAACTACGTGTTAATGACTTGTTTAACCTTGTGATTATAGATTACCTGAAAGTAAGAAAAAATTCAGTTGTTGGGACACTGAAAATTGCTTCTTGTGAGGTTTGGACTGTGTAAGCATGGGGCATTTAAATAAAAAAACCATTTTGTAAGGTGTTTTGATTTATTTTTAAGAGTTTTTATTGATTTTGTAATATATTAACTATAATTGAAAGAGAGAGTTCAAAGTTCAGGCTCTAATCTGTACTCACCAGGCAGACTGCCATGACACGTGAATGGAAGGATATACTCAATGAAAGTTTACTCACTCATGTTTAAAATTTAACATCTTTCTTTTAATTCCAGAAATAAACATGACTTATTGTGTTGATGAAGAATTTTGATAAATATTAGTTTACATTCTCTCAAAATACAATATCAAAGAATGTACATACTTATGTGCTAAGAATCAAATTCAGTCCAAAGTCCTAACACAAATATATCAAAGTTACAGTATCTTTTACTCACATTTCAGGTCCAAAAAATATTAATTAACACATCACTACTTTTACAACAACATTATTGATTAAAGGTTTTTTAATTATAAACTTTTTAAAATGCTCCATGTTGATTTTGGCACAGAGCGATCGGAAGACGCGTCCTATCTCTTAGGAACGCTAAGCTGGAGTCCTCTTGTCAGTTGGAAAACGGAACGCTCGACTGCTTTGCCTAGGCTGCATTAGTGAAATTCCTGGAATTTTGTATTTTTCCGTTCCAAGTGGCATCGTACTTTAGTGTTGTTACACAACACGCGCTTTTGTCAATTGTATCCTAGAGGGTGTTACATTATATTCACAGTAGGCGCTTAATTTAAATTATTCGATTTATAATTATTTTTCTTAAATATTTTTTGTTCAAAGTTTTTATAATTGTTATTTAAATCATTTTAATTTTTATGTAACTTCTTAATCATTTAAATATGAATCTAAATCCTTAATAACTTAATTTATTACTTATTTGTTTTTTACTGGTTGGAGAATGTCCCATGCTTACAACTGTATATGGAGGGGGAGATTTTTCTGTACCACATAAATGTGAAAAATATAATCCAAAATAAACTTCAAATTCTTGTTTTTTTTTTTGTTTAGAATCTGCCAAGAAGTCAGCTGTGGCTGTGAACTTAGAAGCAGTCTGGGATCAAGTGGGTCCTCAACTCTCTATTGTTTTACAGTCCCAAGATGGTATTCCTACAGATGTTGTACCTTTTGATGCTGCATCTGATTTGGACATGGACCAACAAAAGTAAGACAACTCATATTTGTATAAAGTTATGTTAACCTGTAGTCTTTATCGAGCTGCAGTTCCACGGCTGTTATGTAATTTTCCTAGATCTCAAAAACAAATTTTTACTTTAAATATTCTGTGAAAGTCCTATAAATTTATTTTTAAATTATGTGGTGTCCATACAAAACATGGTACACAAAAGTGATATCATGAAATTGAAAATACACATATTGTATTGTATTTGTCAGCTATATTTAACTTTATTTGTGGCCATGTGTCTATGACTGTTCTTGCCTTGATATCGTTATTTCAGCTATTGTGTGTCTTGATAATGTACTAGAAAATGGTAAAGTAAAAATAGAGTAATAGATAAAAACAAACCTGCCTTAAACATAAAGGCTTATAAGAAACAGTTGAGAATTTTATATTTAATTTCTTCACTATTTTGTTATTAAAGAGAAAAGTGTGAAGTTATTTCTTCAATTAATTGAATCACGTTGAAGAATAGTTACAAATATTTTAGGTCAAAAGTCAACTTTAATACAATTTCCAAAATGTTTCAAACACATCTACCCCAGGCAAAACCTATTTTTGCGTTAAATTATTAAAACTGGAGCACGTAACCAATAGTTATAAGTATGTATGATTATCTAGAGCCATGTTTGTTGGTTTTTTGTAGAAATGACAACCACTACGTTTTGTTTGGATCCTTAAAGATTATTCATGACTAAAATTTAATCAAAACTTTTAAGAGCCAATTTTGAGAAAATCAATATTTTGTTTTTTCCTTATGGTTGCTATTCCCAAATTTTGAATTATGAAAAATAAGTTTTTAGTTATGGCCAAAATACCCCATGTACCAAATTTTAATTAGAATTGGTTTACACGTTTGGACTCTAGATCATTACACATAATACAGACAGTATGTCAATAATCAATTTTTTGAAATCAAATTACTTCAAAGCTGATATATCCACACATAAACTCTTTGTTGATCTTTTGACCCATTAAATAACTATTGCTATACTAGATATAAGGGAGAAAGTAAATATGATATGGAGAATTTCAACAAGGCGACTGTTCAAAACATTTTTGTTTTGTTTTTGTTAGTTATTTTTTATCTATGACTTAGGCCTACATACGCTTAACGGCAGCTTGTCAGACTACATATAATGTTAATAACACCCACATTTGCAAATGATCCGATACATAAAAATTCAAGTGAACATATATTTGTCGAGTATTCTTTTTTGTTACAATTGTCAAGATAAACGTAATCACCATAAAACCATCAATGTTAAACTTGAGTTAATTCACATGTGTACAATTTCCCAACATCAGTATTTGCATTTCAAATTGTAACTCTCGTATTTGACATATTCCTATGCGTGTCACGATTCTCTTCAATCATATTCATTTCATAAATTATCATAATCATTTTGTATTCTAGTATCATTGTATTTTGTTTTAATCATCAAATGAAAACATAATATGCTAATACAATCCCATCACCACAACTGTATTTGCATTACATTATACTCAAGTGGAACATTACATTGCAATTAAACTTCCGCACGTATGTTCGCGGAACTTTGATAAATGTTTACAAGATATCTCTGAATGTTTACATATGTTTAAAAATCTTCTGTTGAATCTGTGTATATTATATTTGCATTAGTTTTTATGTGCAGTGGTTTTCAAAACATTATGTAGTCTTGAATATGGATAAAACATATTATATAAAGTTTAATTTGAGAAGAGAGATTAAAATTGATGTATATTATATGTATGAAAAAAGTGTGTGGTAAGAAATTCAGAATACTCTTCATGTACTTTGATAAAAGAAGTAAATTCCAACAGACAACTTATAAGTCATTACAATTTATTTAAACAATATTTTGCATTCATTCTTATCTTTAAAGGAAATTGTACACAGGCATATTTTATATTACGGTAAATATTTATAAAACAAGCATTTTTTAAAATCATTTTTGATAGGTTAGGTCGAAGTATAGAAATTTTTGTTATGGATATGTGTAGAGTGGTACCTTGGTAATTCGAACCTCGATAGGTCAAATTCAATAATATCTCAAATTTTTGTCATTTCCTTTTAAATTCCCATAATCCCTCTATAAGTAGAATATTTAAAGAAGGAACAATAAGACAAATATTGTTGGTTCCTGGACACATTGGTAAACCTCTATAACTCAAAGGTAGATGCTCAAACACCTCTCCCAAGTCTCCAAGTCAAGGTTTTAATAAAATCACCTCTGTAACTGGATGTTTTTGCCAGTGGGTCTTGTAAGTTGAAGTTTAGGGTAGCTGTACTGTGTGAGATAACAACTTTTCATGTGTGTAGACATGAACTTCCACGTCCTTGGATTTTCCCGCATTTGGGCTCAGTACAGCTCTATTGTTTACCCCAGGTTCTGTGAACTCCAGGTTTACTCTATGTTTGTATCGTTCTGTATTTTATTAAAGTTTTGCTTTCTATTATTGCGAGTGTGATGAAGTGGTTTTTGCTGCAGTAAATTAGTCGGGCATTTATTGCTATTTACGACTTTATTTATATAAAATTTGTATTTAGATAAAATGTTAACTATTTGTAATTTTATACTGTTTTTATATGTAAATGTGCCAATTCCAGATTAAAACAAAATTCAGAACTATTTATTAAAATAAAATACTTGTACTGTATTGTTTTCCTTCATTTATTTCTTATTACAGAAGTATAAATATAATTAAAACACTTTGCTGAAGTAAATAAAGTTCAGACAACTTGGGTCCTCTATAACTGGAAGTCAATGATTTTTGCTCTCGGTAACTGGAATCTCGGTATCTCAAATTATTTGATAACTCGAAGTGTTAGTAATTCCCTTGATATTCTAGTTATCAAGGTTCCACTGTGTATGATATCACCAAAAAATGAACACATAAATAACAGATAATATAAATACAAATAAACATTTATGGTATATTTAACTTTCTGCTTTTGTCAATAAAAAATAATACTATTATGAATGATTATAATAATAATTTTACAATAATTTATTTATACGAGAATAAATCAATTAAAAAATGCAACAGATGATTATAAATAACGTACCATAGCTGATTTCGAATGGCAAGTGTAATTTTGATGACGAGAAAAAGTTTCTATCTTAAATTTAGTCTACTTGGTTGTCTTGATTTGAGAATTAGCTGATGTGCAAGTTTATATTGCTCAGATTATGTATTCAATTCACAATGGAGTTTTGAACAACTTGAGGGATACCTTTGTGGTTAAAAGAACATTTAAAAGTTTGACTGTGTTCTATTGTATGAAACTATGATCAATCATTTCTAATCTTTAGACTAGGTTTGTCAATACAGTCTTTTTTTACAAAATTTGTGTGATAGCTGTCAAATTAAATGGTACGATTTGCAATAATGATACCAGATATCGGTTATGTTGTTTTAGTGATTTTGATTTCGAAAGAAATAAATGGGAAAAGAATTATGTAAATGGCACATCTAAGTTTATTGCAAGACGGCAGCTATAATTTTACCGCTGATGAGCTTGTTCATCAGATGGAAATTTGTTCTTAGAAATATTGATGAAATTAGGGGATTTAAAAAAAAAGTCTTGATGTTTTTGAAAATATCTTAGGTGTAGTTATTTTTAAAATAGTCCTCAGTTTATTTAGACCAGAGTAGTTCCCTGTTATACATGTTCCATAACTATTGTAATTTAGTACAATATTTTTACTTTAATGTTTATTTAACTGGTTTACAATAAAACTTTTGGGATACCGTTACTTTCGTTCTGAAAATGCGGTAGATAATTTGGATAAACAATTATTAAAATTGCTTTGGTTGCCAGATAAATATTTTGCTTGAAATAATAAGCTTTTGTGTATTGATTTTTTTCTATACATGTGGTACTACTATAATGCACATTAGGTTCATTTTCAAATATGCATTTTAGTTTTTACAAAAAAATATTTAATAAAGTCATAAATTAAACAATATTATTACAAATCATAATACTTTGGTTGTAGCCCAAATGGTTCAAAATGAAACCATATTCATCTTTGGAATTATTTTCGTTACATCTCATGATTTGTTTCATCATCTTCACAGGAGTATTGACTCAAAGAAAGCTTTAGACAATTGGCTCAAAGAAATTTGCAGAATTGTTTTTTTTTTGAAAGTCCACTGTAGCATTTAAGACTTTCTGTAAAAAATTATGAAAATAAAAAGTTTTTAATTGAAAGATTCAAATAGATATAAAGAATAAGTAAAGATAGAACATGACAGTGATAAAAAGAGGAATAATTGGATTAAGGGTAGGGACTTGAGCAATGTTATCTCGATCGCTAAGCCTCTAAATTCATATTTTATTCATGTTGCAAATGAATTAAATGGAGATTTGTCTGTAAAACTGCTCTTAAGAAAATGAACAAACACATAAATAACATGTTAATTTTGTTTAAACCAATAAGTGAAATGGACATAGAAGAGTTATTGTAGGAATGAAAGATAGAAATTCCTCAGGTTGGGATAACTTTACAGGAAACGTTTTAAAACAAATCGTGGAATTTATTGCAAAACCTTCAGCAGTGATAATTAATAAATCTTGAGGGATGATAAACTGAAATACTCAATTATGCGACCAATTTATAGAAGAATGGAAATTATACTTTAACTAGACTTCTACAAACTTTTAATATGAAAGAATTTTAAAATTATATTTCATCGATTTATTGATTTTGTTTTAAGAAACCGGTATATCAATTAACTAAAAACTAATTAGTTTGGATTTTTAAATAAATGATGCCAACACATTGCACAAATGTTTTCATTCGCTCATCCCCAAAACTATATAAAAACCAACCAGAACTATTCGTCAACAAAAAATCTAAGTTCCGTAGTTGCATGTCAAAAAGTGAAAATGATCCAAGGTCACCGTCTTTAAAACATATTTATATATTTTAATAGGGTCATATATTAAAATATTTATATATATTTTATGTATTATTTGCTTCACCTCTGCCATAAATGGCTTTTCAGTATAAATCTGATTTGATTAAAATGAAAATTTTAATGGTAGCGAACAAAATTCTTCTCTATTTTCTTTTACTTGCGGTTTTGTACACAAGTTTATGTAATTAATCTTCTTATTTCATTGAAATTTAACCAAAATCAGTAGAGTAGATATTGAGATATTACATCTTTCATTGTTATGTTCCATGACTGATTCTTTGTATTTTTTACTGATAACTCAAGAATTCTCATTTTAAGAAAGATTATACGTTTTGTTTGGTTCATTAGATGCTCTAGTATAGCATAATTTGATCAAAATCGTTAGAACTGATGTTGAGAAAATTGTAAGTTTTTCTACCCTTAAATTTTAAGTTATAGAAAAAATAAAAAAAAGTCATGATGTGATACGGCTAAAATTTTCACACATGCAAAATTTATTAAAATTGGTCCATGCGTTTGAGCTGTAGAGTTTGTACAGATGGAAGACATCATTTCAAACACCACTCTTTTGGTTTGAGGGGTCCTCACTTTTTTGGCCCTTAACATAATATTCTCTATCCTATGTATTTGGGAGAAAATAAAAAGATATCGAACTGATGCAGAAGGGAGGCCTGTATTACCTCCGATATAGTTATTAAAAAAATTTAATTAAAACTGAAAAGTTGTATAAATTTATTATTCTCACCTGCTTTAAAAGTCTTTGATGCGATATAGGCTCTTTCTCAATGTAAGATATAATAGACAGCTCAATAATAATTTATTTCAGTTTATGTGAAACTAAATGTTTATATTTTCTAAAACAATTTTTATAGTGGTATAAGTCAGGTTATTTGTTATTTGTTCAGTCGGATATGTACATACACAATGAAGAAAAATGCTCTTTACAACTCCTGGGAAATATAAAAGTTTATGCAATACAGACTTTACATTTGTTTTTCATACTTGACCATAACTTTCAATACTGCAGAATAAACAAAATTGCCATTTTCATGTGTGTAGGTCAACAATACATTTTGAAGAAGTACAATCAAATTTGATCTGTTTTCAAAATCAACCTGTAGATTGTTGTCTTCATTTAAATTTTTTCAATTTGCATAAGGTTTTGGGTTATACAATTTTACATTTCTCTACAATTTCATCCATCTTGGTTAATTTCACTTTTATATTGACTTCTATACTGGGTGTTTTTGAAAATGTGAGACAAATACTTCGTATTTGATTACGCTTTGGTCCTATCATCTATCTACCTATCTTAAAAAAAGATATAGGTAATTCGTAAAATAAACCTTTTATTATGTTTTAAATCACAGATTTATTTTTCTTGACATCTATGGTATTGTGTTATTTTTTTTTTACAATTTACTTGAAAAAACGAAATTTGAAATAAAACATTGGAACTCAGGTGAACAATATTTATTAAACTTAAAACTAACGAACTATGATTTTTGTTAACCTATATATACTTTTAATATTCCGATACTTTTTTGACACCCTGTAATATATATATTAAAAAAAAAAATCGGAATGGCTGTATATTTCAAGAACTATTTGACTTAGAATTACGATCAACCCATCATTTTAAAGGTATCTGCCCAACGTATCTACAAGGCATGAAAAATAACTTTGAAAAGTACAGAGTGTTTTGAAAATATACGAGATATGTTTTTTCTAGTATATTTCAACTGTAGAGGTATGTTTATTATTTGAAGTTCTGATTCCCCAGATAAAACCACTTTAATGTTTGTTTGTTTAAATGTTTAGTTTGTGTGCCTATAATTTACTGTTAAAAAGTTATAATTTATAAATTTTATTTTCAAAATTCATATGTGATACAATTGAAATGAAATAATGGTTTGTCATGTATGTTTTTACAGCTGAAACAGTGTGCAAAAAGTAAAACGAAATTGTTGTTTTATTTAAAATCAAGAGCTTTTCAGAATAATGAAGTATGGTTTACCTTTAAATTTACAACAAATGGTCGAACTGCTTTGGTTAAACGATTTGGCAATGTACTAATCTGTAGTAGTAGGATTCTAGAACGTTCTACAGCATATCGAGTGTAATCATTGAAGTGTCTTGACAATACGGTTCTTTAAATCACCAATGTCTACCCGTTTAGTTTGATATACTTTGTACTTTAAATGACCCCTTAAAAAGAAATCTAATGGTGAAAGGTCTGGGGAATGTGCTGGCCACTCTATCGGCCCTCTACTCCTGATCCATCTTTGAGGGAATGTTTCATATTAAAGTGCGCCTACTTGTACAGCGTAGTGGGAAGGGGCTACATCTTGTTGAAACCATACATTGTTGAAATTCGATCCAGCAATGTGTTAAAAATCTGCCACAATCATGTTTACCAACATGTCATGATAATTTTTCCATTTAGGTTTCCATCAATGATGAATGCGCCAACGATGCTATCACCAATTATTACTGTACTGACATTAACTTCTTTGGAACGCTGGGCGTGAGCTTTTCACATCCAAAGTGAGTTCGAGTCACTCAAAAATTGGCAATTGTGCCTATTCACACTACTATTGATCATGAATGTTGCCTTTTCAGAAAACACTATTAAAGAAATAAACTGTTTGTTCCTTAGTAGTTTGGTGCATAAAATTCCTTCCATCTGTCGAAGTCATGAATTTTATGGCAATTGATAGGAACACAAACTAAACGTCTATTAACGTGGTTTTATCAGAAGAGTCAGAATATCAAATAATTAACATATATTTACGTTTGAAATGTATGAGAAAAATCATATTCGTACATTTTTGGAACACTGTGTATTTTTCAAAACTTTTTGTTGATCTTCTTTCTACGTCAAATATCAGCTGAAATATACAGCCGTTCCGATACTCCGATACTTTTTTGACATCATGTGTATATACAATTATTTCTCAAGCTTCATGTCAAAATCTTTTAAAGTTTGATGAATTATAATTTAATTATGGATCTGTATTTTATGAGAATAACTAGAACTTTTGATTATGTTAAAACGTTGATTAATGTTTTTCTTTGATTAATTACTACCTTGATGAATCAGTTCAGTTATTAAATTTTAGTTGATGAAATGTCCACAATGGTAGTTTTAAAATTTGTGTTGTGAAGAAACGTTGAAGTTAATTCATCAAAAATGATGTATTTATAAAACTGATAATCTGTTTACTTAGTTACGGGTGTTCTATCTTCCCTGCTCCTATTAGTTGATTTTCAAGAATTTCCAGTTCATTATAGTCTAAAGCTTCATTAATTTTAAAATGTATGCTCATCCTACTTTCTTAAAATTATTATTCTTTTAGTAACCCTCTTTTGATTAATCCCATGGTGAATGAGGCAGTTGATTAAAGTTTAATTTTGTTGCTGTTAATCCACTAATTAATATTGGTTAAAATCCGATTAATTAGCATTTAATGTCAGTTAAAATTTCATATCCTAACGATTAATGCACTATTTATTATTAATTAAAATTTGATTTCTTAGAGTTTATTCCTTTATTTATTATTGGTTAAAATATTAATTCTTAGCTTTTAATCCACTATTTAATATTGGTTAGCATTTATTAATCCGTTAATTAATAATTATGAATAAAATGTGAATAAATAGCGGTTAATATGCTCTTTAATAGTGTTTTAAATTTGATGTCCTTGCATTTATTCTGCAGTTTATTATTAGTTAAAATCTAATATCTTTGTGTTTAATTAACATATGTAATTGTTTATTGTTTACACTGATGACCGCGGTACTTGATAGAATTCCATTTTACAAATAATAAAACACAATTTTTCTTTGTAAAATTCTATAGTTTATTTGGTCTAGCCGACCATGGTTTCGCCAGTTACGGCATTGACAAGGCTCTTACAAGACTAAATACAATACACACCAGAACTTTTATAATAGTTATGGTGTGTGTTGTATTTAGTCTAGTAAGAGCCTCGTCAATGCCGTAACTGGCGAAACCATGGTCTGCTAGACCAAATAAACTATAGAAGAAAAATTGTGTTTTATTTTTTTTGGTAATTGTGTTTAAAATTTTATTAATTAATGTTTAATTTGGTATTTTATCTGTTAATCTGTGTATTAATATTGGTTAAGATTTATTTTCTTAGCATTTTAACCCACTATTTAATACTATTGAAAATTTCGTATTCTTAGCTTTAAATTCGATGATTCTTATTGATTAAAATTGGATTTTTTTTAGCTTTAAATCCATTATTCAATCATTTCTAAAAAATTGATTTCATAGAGTTTATTCCTATGTTTAATGTTTGTTAAAATTTGATTTCTAAATGGTTAATCCGCTGTTTTAATTTGGGTTAACATTTGATTTCTTGACGTTTAATTTTTTGGGTCACAGTGACAAGAGGCTAAATAGCCTCTGACCCCAAAAACCACTAACTATCAACGTTTAATCCAGATATTTAATATTGGTCAACATTTTATTTCTTAGTGGTTAATCCGCTGTTTAGATTTGGTTAAAATTTGATTTCTCAGTGTATAATTGGCTTTTTAATTGTGGTTAAAAATTGATTAATTAGCGGTTAATCCGCTATTAAATAAATATTGGTGTTATTTGGATATCTTGGCATTTAATTTACTATTTCATATGGGTTGAAATTAGATTTCTTAGTGGTTAATCTTAATGGTTAGGTATTTAATATTTAATTGTGGTTCATAATTTTGGTTAAAATTTTATTTCTCAGCATTTAATTCTCTATTTAATATTGCCGATTGTATATAGTAGTATTTTAGAATGTCAAATTTCTAGCTACCTAAAATTAATTAAGGGCAGGACATCGTAGTATGTACAGTTAATTTTTTAAACAATTTTGAAACGGGTTGATAGATTTTACACTATTAGTTGCAGAGCATAATGAACTCCATAGGAAGAATAGATAGAAGAAAGCTTTATTAAATCTTGAATCTATCATTGTATAAATGACTGTATTATATTTTTCCATAATTAGATGGATGATTTATTTATCTTTATAAAGATTGTGAGTAAAGTAGACAGAGGGGATTGTAAACTATATATTGTCAGCATAGAAGGTGGAAGTTAAGAGAAATGCAACTTGTATGAGATCATAACAATGTTTTGTTTATTTATACGTCTTCATCTGTGTCGGAGTCAGGAGAAGGAAATTTAATACCAACTTTGTTGTTTTTATCCAAGAGAAGTTTTCTGGTTTATGTTTTCTTCGAAACTTTATTCTCGAGTTTTTCTTTTGACTTATACTTCTCTCTGGTAATGCCTTCTAGTGTTGAGCTACAATCGGGTTTCTTTAATAATTGATTCAAGTTGTATGTGACACAAGTAAAATGTTACAGCATCATAACTTCTTTGTATTTTTATGAGTAAGGAATAAGAAATGTAAAGTTGAATTTACTAGGGTTGGAATTATTTACTCTTTTATAACTCACTGATGTTTTAACATTTATTAAATTTCATTGAGCTTCAAATAACCTAGGGTTTCATTGAGCCTTGATTTTATTAACTGGTGAGCAGATTGCAACAGATAGAGTTGACATAGTTCTTGAAATGTATTTCATTAAGTATTGATTTTATTTGTTGTAGAAAGTAGTTTTCTAAGATTTGAAAATACACTAATTATACAATATTAAATATAATAATAATGTGTTATAATTCATGAAATACATGAAGTACATTGAAATGATAATTAATTCTTCACACTAATATTTTATGGTTGATCTAGAATATTATAATGTATTTTTATTTCAATAAAAATAAATAACACAAGTAAATATAATCTATAAATTTAGAGAAGATTATACTGTAACACAAGGTTATTTTTGTGTATAAAGATTACCTAATTTTCAAACTCCGAGTTTCAGAGTTAATACTTCTTTAGATATACAAATAAAAACCCAATCTAAAACATTTTATAGTCTTAAATACATTATTTGTCATAACACAATTTGTATTGTTTGCAACAAATTTGAGGAAAGTATTGTTACATTTAGGCTTAGCCTACTCTTCTACATTTTGGATGACTTACTGTTTTCGTCCAAGCCCATTTTGATGTCTAAAACACTCATTTCAGTGTTTTCATGCAAGTCATGCAATGCCCATGCAACAATAGAGTACCCATCTTTGAAGAGATTAATTTAATTTATAAAATAATACTAAATTAAAGTTAGTTACTAAATACTTACACAATGCAAACACAAGTTATCAACAGAGTTTCCCATTGTCCAACTTGTCTCATTTGAATAATTAATGAACTGGACCGTTTTGGTGATTAGACTTCTGGATAAACCCCGAATACCATGACCTCAATTAAATAACCAGCCGTGGTGTAATTAGAATTAAATATAGAACCAAAAATTAACATGACACATCGATAACACACCACTTCTTCAGCCTGCGTTATGTAAGGAATACATCTCCCAGTTTTACTAACGTCTGCTCAAGATAGCCACAAACCAATTTCCTGTCAGCTGTTCACTACTGTATAACAAATGGAACACTGTTGAAGTAGGTCCCACTTAACTACTGGTCCAGAACTGTGTGATACCATCACAAAGTTATTATCATATTTTCACAAATTGTAAAAATCATTAAACATTTTTTATATTTTCTTTAAAAACTGGTTTGAAGTCCAAAACATGTCTATTGTATCAATACCATCAGTGAGATTCTTGGTTCTTTAAAAAATGACAAATAAGGCTTTTAGACAACATTGTTAGTAATATTCAGAAGTTCGTGGGTCTTCTTGGGGATCTGTAGAGGCATCGAATCATCTGTTTCTTATATGGGAACACAATAACCCCTGTGGCTGACTTGCAAAATGGATGAACCCTCCCATTGAAAAGTAATAATGAGGTCAATACCAACTCCTTCTGATCTGTAAATTAAAAATCTAAACTCTAAGCATCTGTATGTTTCAGTAAATACTTCATCATGTCATCTAATCGGTATAGTATTGTATAAACCCTATACGTCCCTAGTTCTCCCTGTGAACACTCTGAACAGCACAATTTAATATGCTTACCGTGATTACAAGCATAATGTAAATATTAACCTTTACTCAAGACAGATATTTGGAATAGAGAACACCCTTTGTTAGTACAATATGGGTGTGTAGGCCATTGTTGATTTAATGTCTAATGTACTCGGTATTATGTGACCTAGGTAGGTTTACTGTTAAAATTAAGGAATATACTGTAATTTCTATACAGTACTTACACTATATAAACATAAACACCATAAATACCTATCTCATCAAAATTGAACAAATTGCACTTATGTATGTATTATTTGAAATATATATGGAGATCTATTTTCCAATCAAAATGAAAACGTACATATCATCCGTCAAATCTTTTGTTGTTTTATTTTAAATGTGAGTTTTTTTTATCAAGAGGGTGCCTGCTATAAAGAAATGTTAATTTTTGTGGTCTTTATCGTGCTCATTTATAGATGAATAGCCATACTTATTATTTTAAACTTAATATCAAACTTGACTCCTGTACAAATTTGTCTATGAACAAGGGCGTACCCAGGATAAAAACTAGGGGCGGGGGCAAGGGGGGGCAAGCCATGGTCATTCAATATACAATTGATTATTAAAATAGTTATTTCAAGAATTGTATTAAATTCAAGCAACAAAATGTATAATAAAGATTTTTTTTTGCTTCCAGGGGGGGCAGCTGCCCCCCTCTGCCCCTTGCTGGGTACGCCCATGTCTATGAATATGAACAAATAAATATTTCTACTGTTCTCACGATTATGTTTCCAAAACAAAATTCTAAACAACCAAAATTATTCTCAAATATCTTTCCATTAGTTGGTTTGGGAATTAATGATTAAATAATAATAATAACCTTAAAAAAACAGCCCAATACCTGCTAGATAGACTTTTCATCGAGTGATGAATGATCTACACTTCAAGTTCCCATAGCTTTAATTCTAGCTTTCCTGGCCAGGATCTGCTACTAATCTTAGATCCCTACTTTTCCTAACAAATCTTTATCAACATTGAAACTTTTTTAAGCCTCCCACAGGGATTGAACCCAAAATCTCTGTCACACAAGAAGAGAGCTAGACTAACCAGGGGCTAGTGGTTCAAAAAGGAAAATTATACACGGCTATCTTAGAAGGTCTAACATCTCAAAATCGTTCCATCAGATTTTGATGAAATGTAAATAATTATGATCAAAACTATTGTTCTAAACATCACATTGAAGAAAATTACAGTGGTAATAAAAAAAAACAAAATCAAATGGACCTTAGTTGTTCATATTTTTTAAAAAAAATTTCACTTTTTGATTAACAACTAACGAATTGAAATTTTTGTTACGATTAATTTTGCTTGGTTTTGGTGAATAAGAAAATTTTTATAATTTTTTCACACCATTTATTCACATTATTAATGATGTGTCACAGAATTTTATCTGTAACTGTAATTTAAAAGAATACTCATAATTTATAAGGATGCTATTGTAAATTATATTACTACTTCCTTGCACTTTTCTGTCAGACAATCCCAAGGTTTGTGCATGGTGCACACTGGAGATATCAACGATTAAACTCATTCACTCGCTCGATATATTCAGAGTTTCTCACCGTTCGGTTATCACCAAGAAAGTACTATCGTAACTCTATAGGTAGCATTAAAAGAATTCATCCACGACAGGTAAATATTGGTTAATTTATTATTGAGAAATAGCAGTTGAAACAGATGGACACCATTAAACCTTAATATATTCATTCCATGCTATCTGTATTGTGTGAACTAATGACAGTAAAAGACTATATTTATAGGGATTCATTTCATGTAAAACAGTTTGACTGGGAAGCAAATTATTCCATGCTTACATATTCATAATGATTGAACGTCGAGGCAATGTGTTTCATTGCATGTGGCTATCTATGCTAATGTTTACACAAGGGTGTTACCCCAACCCTATGGTTAGCTCTTTTCTTTTTGGGGGGTGAAGTTTAATGGGTTTTGAAGTGTGAATACATATTAATGACCGTCTTGTAAATTGGTTTAATGTAACCCTTTCTACAGTTCCTTCATGAATGTTATGACTTGTGCACTGTTTGTGGCGTGGCTGCTTTAAAATACGAGTATTTTTATCTTATGTAAAGTTTACACATGTGTGTTATTGCATAGATCCAGAAGATAACATTATGCCCGTTGATGTAAAATAGAAGCTAAATAGTTTTAATAATAAATATGAAAAAGACTAAGAAAATGTTTATCGTCTACAGCAACAACACTAGATTGTGTCAATATAGAACATTTCAATCAGTTTTACTATTAGGGAAACATTATTAGTCAGAATGGAAATGCCACCATAGATGTAAAGAATCTGATAAATAAAGTTAAAAGATATGTTCATGCAGCTATGACCAATATACACCATATTCATTGATTCCGATGTCAGATCTGATTTGGTATGTTTATGTGGTCATAGAATGTGAGCAAAGGCATATAAACCAGTTTATAAACCTTCCTTAATCAGTGTCTATGATACGTCTTAAGAATATGGCGGCTTAAGGTGATCTCCAATGAAGATCTTTGGAAGGTCACCAAATGATGTCCCATCAAGATGGGAATATTGAAAAGGAAATATAAGTAGATAGGTCATATCCTGCGGAAGTTGCAAGAAAATATTGCACAACAGGCATAGGTATTGGATTTCTCAAGGTACTCGAGGAAGAGGCAGATCCGGAAGCAAAGTATTGAGAAGGAACTGGTTAATGTTAGTACAACTTGGAGAGAGGCAAAGTGCTTTTTTTCCCCTTCTTGTTGCTTTACACCTTTATCTCCATTTGACTAATGAAAACATAGGAGTAGTGGAACGTCCAGAAAAATTCAAAGGTATCAACTTTGACCTGTGATCAAATATATTATAGAACAGAAGAAATAGCACGATTTCATCTAACTATTTTTGTTCAGCTAGGAATTACATGAATTTAGTTAAATCCTAATAATTGACATATTTAGTAAACACTTTAATGCAACAAAAATATTTGTTTTTTAAAAATAAAAGTAGGGATATACTTTCTTGTGTTTAGTTATAATATTATATACTCATCTTCAAGAGTACTAAATTCAAAATGTTAAATATTTCTAAAGTAATTGCTACCAATCTGAAACTACCGAACAGTGTGTATGTTGATTAGTGCACTTAATCTTTCAGACTTTATGTGTCAAAATATTAACATTTTCTATAATTTTAGAGTTGTTTATATGGGAGTTACAATGTAAAGAGCTGACATTCCTTATTACCAGGTGTAAGGGATTAGTGTAGGAAAAATTACAATAACTGGAATTTCTGTGGAAATTTGCTAGTTGTGTTTAAACAATCTGAACATAAATACAGCAACTAAAATATAAGTAAATATTTTCTGACAAAAGTAAATACTGAATTGACAAGGAAATGTTTAATCTCTTCTTGACACTGTCAAGGGTAATAATTAAATTCACCTCAACAGAAACGACTGTCACCAGTTTCCATTCCGTTTGAATAATATCTTATGATGACAAGAAGCAGTGAGAAATGTTATTTTAATGAGAAATAAGTTTAAACTGATAAATATGAATGGTATATATTCAGCGTATCTTCATCTCATTATTCTGGATAGATATTTTGAGATATTTGTGAATTTTTTTATGAAAATACATCTTTAAATTTAATCCGTTATAGGGTGATGTCTGAAATCTCTAGTGACCATAAAAATGGCAAGATTTGTCGCGTTTATGCAGGGTGTCCCACTAGCTCTCAGCCACAGATTTTAGTACATAGAAATCAAAGTAATTGCTATAAGTAAATAATTTTTAGTACAGACATACCTTAGTATGTGAAATGGGTGGTGAAATCATGATAGGTAGTGCCATATACTTGTAGGAGCATACATGAGCGAGTCGGCATTTTTTGTTAATGTTGGTGGTTCCACAGACTTTCGTATGAATCCTCGCTTATTTGTTACAATTGTGAGTTTGTGTTTCTGTTGTTGTGACACACAGTACATAGTGATTTGTGTTTGAGTACACTCGATTTATTGTTCAGAGGACTAGAGAATCTTTATCATCCATTCACTCTGGAAAACGGAGTCCATAAAGAATTTATGTCAGACACAATTTACTATACAGTTTGGTGTCCATAAACTGCCTTGAAAGTCTACCATTCAATATTTAGTGAAACAACAGGAACATTGTTGGATGTCCTTGTAGGTGGACTTCCAAAACTGCCAGAAAGAATGGTTCAGGATGTGTAACGCAGAATGCTGGCCTCATCAAGTAAATCCTAGTGTCACAGGAAATGGATGTTTCGAGAAACACATACCAACGAGCTGCAAAAGAAGTAAAGTTGCATGTATACTGTATCACTGCTGTTCAACAGTTGTAAACTCCTGACAAACAGAAAAGAATGCACACTCTGTAATCTTTGACTAAACGGGGTTCACAGGCGAAATATGGTTCCATCTAAACAATGTCGTGAATTGCTAAAATACCTTGTTATGGGCTAGTAAGAATCGTTACACTGTGCACGAGATACCACTTCATGATGTTAAAATTGACATAGGGTGTGCTTTATCATAGAGCCCATCTTTTATAAAATAATAGTGGATTATGAAGTCTACCTAGGAATCTTCAATGAGTTTTTGAAACATTTGGATGACCAGGAACTCCTTACTGCCTGTTTTCAGTAGGATGGTGCCACTCACCGCACTTCCAATGTCAGCATGAATGAAATTAAGTACGTTTTTAAAAATAGACATTTCTAAGGAACTTTAACCACTAAGGCTAAATTAGCCTTACCCCGCCGGATTTTTTGTTATGGAGTGTGCTGAAAGTAGAACTGTATTGGAACAAACTTTGGACTTTCATGTAACTGAAAGATAACATTCAGCTGGAAATGATGCTGTGGCTCCGGATTTATTGGGGTGGAAATCTACCATACCATGGAGAATTGTGTACTGGCATGGCTTATAGCATTATCATAAACTATAAAACGATAAATTAATTTCTTAAATTTTTGTTGAATAAAGTCTTTATGTTGGTATCTAAATTGGTGATTGGTGGTAGTCGCAGTGGTTTGGGAATAGGAGGGGGTATTGCTTCATTTCACACATCATTAAGAAAGAGACAAACATGCATACACAATGTGCTGGTTCACCCTTTATGTATGTACACTTCATTCTAAACTCATAACATTATGGTTGCAGTAGAGAAATGCTATACTTTGGCCTTGCAACTCTAAAAGGGGGAAAAAACAAAAATGTCGAACCTTGTTTGTGAATAGGACACATGTAAGAGGATTTTATTTAGTTGGATAGATTACTTGCATTATATGAGTTGTATGGATGCAGGTAGGATTGCCTCTGCTTATGCAAAGTGTGTGTTTGTACCTGACAAAGACAAATGTGAGAAGTGCTGTGGAATAGAAACAGATATTCTGTTAGAGAAGCTTTTGTGTACGAGTGACGTTTGAAGAATGGGAACGTTGAGATTGAAATGTTGTGAAAACGATTTGTGATTCTGGAAATATTTGATCATGACACTACATTATGAATTCTCAAAAACATTAATTTTGGTTTGCCATTTGTTATTTTTACTACAAATCGTTCTCAGACCTTAAATTATGTTCAATAACATAAATTAACTTTGTTGTATGGATGGGTTTTGTAAGACTTCATTGATTTAAAACACTTATTTTAACTTAGTTAGATATTGTATGATTTTATAACTTATGAAATCTTCAAAATTAATAATTTCTTATTGGTTGTGCTTTTGGTATTACCAATTGAATAATGGATAATAAATACAGTTATATTTGTATTTATTTAAAAATAAATCTTACTTATGTAAACTAATTTACATTTACCTTTTACGCTTTTATTATTTAAAAACTAGTTACAGAATTCACTAGCGTGTGTGTGCACACCCCCCCCCCCCACACACACACAGATAGACAGATATAAAAATTACAATTATAATAACTATAAACAAAATTATTAGTTTTCAATTTGTTTAATTTTATGAATTTGATTTTGATTTTAAATACTCTTCCTTTTAAAGAAATAGTTATAAATCCCTCATAAAATTCTGCCTCAGGTATCATAAGATCCAGCCTAGACAAACTATTTTTGAGAATGAATAAATAACTACTCTTTTAAAACACATACATTTGTAAATTTGGAAAAAAAACAATGTATTTTTTCTTAAATTAATGCATTTATTATTAAATTATTTATTAGTTTACTTACGAATTTAATATGTCCTTCTTTTCTTTTCTACACTCATGGCTTTAAAAAACACTTTAAATATGTATTAAGATACAATTTTTTGAATATACTTTTTTATATTAAAAATGTAAGTTTTGAAAAACACTTTATATATTCACCTTTTTTAAAAAAAAAAAAAAAACTTTATATATTATTTACTTTTGACTGTATTATCATTGTCATAAACATATCCGATTAACAGACATTTGTTTCCTTTTTAAGCTTTCAATTTTAATAAATTTAGACTGTTTTTTATTGTTTCAATTTTTAAAATTTAGTTGTTTGTGTTTGAATGAATTAGCTCCTCATCTCCAATTGATTCTCTCCTCTCCTCTCCTCTCTTACTTATACATTTTAAAATTTCTTTATTCCAATTGGTTGAAACGGTCACTTGAGTTATTTAGTTTTGATGAACAAGGATTTTATGCCAGCAGTATTGCTGATTTTAAGCTATAGCTTAAATTTATACCAGGTGTCTTACGAAGAAGCATATTTTTGAATTAATGTGCCGGACATATGGAACACTACAAACTGACACTTACATAGATTTAGAAAAAGTACCCTCAACTTTAATTTACTTTTATGGTCAATAAAAACAAAATGGCAGAATAACAAAAATAATATTAATCTTCTGTATAGAATCTTCCCACAATCTCGATCAGCTGTTGTTTTGTTAACACACAACAATGAAACAATTTGGTAATTGTGTTCAATCAATTTATGTGTGATATCTAACCTCGAAACAATGGATTTTCAATTGAACAAAAAGTGAAATGTTGTTTTTGGGCTATTGTTTTTGAAAATGAATATGAAGCGACACACTGGATACTTATTACTGGGATATCGAAGTTGTCAGTTTAAAAATATGTCAAGAAAATAAAATTTATTTTTATAAAACACATTTACTTCACAGAATGCTAGAACATGACTCTGACTGATTGAAGAGAAATTACTGTTGATACCTTGCCAATTTTTCAAAAGCGCTTATGAATCTTTTTTGTTTCGTTGCTATCTGTTGATGGAGATCAATTCGAATAAAGTTCAAATTTGGATAATTAATAATTTGATATTATTATTTTTCCTTACTTTTCTTTATTAAGTTTTATACATTTTCATGTTATCTACAAATTAACAGTTTTTAAAGGTTATGCAAACAAAGTATTTTTTGTGAAAACATACCATTATTTTGTTATTCCTCCATTTTGTTTTTATTGATCATAAAAAAATGTACTCGAGGGTACTTTTTTACATATCCATGTAACCTAACTGTAAAGTTTCAATTTTGTAGACTATTGCGGCATACTAATTAAAAAATAATGACCCGTGAGACACCCTGTATTTTGCACTAACAATTGTAAATTGTGGGAGACCAATTTCTAGATATTTGATAATTTTAAACCTTGACTTTGTCGGAAATGACTGTCTGGAAGGTGTAATGTTAATTTATTTTTGTATTTCAGCATTTTTTTATAAGATTGTTAAAGTGTCCTTGTATTGTTTACAGCATTAATAGACATATAATAATAGCAGTCTTTTTGTCAAGGTGAATACATTGCAGCCTATCAGTTTAATACTATGAAATGAGGCTTTAGGGGATTTCATTCTGTATTATATCCTCATTGAAGACAGACAAAAGCAATTTCCAGTACAATTTATAATTAGTTTTCTTGCATGAATATTTAAAATAATAATCTTCTTTACTGAAATGTTAATGAAAAGAGAAAGACTAGGCCTTTATACTCTCCTTTGTTCCAAACAGTACTGGCTGGGGATTTACTTGAGTTGCCAAAGTAAATAGATGAATTCAGCTCGTCTCATTTCAATGTTTATTCAATGATCAGGGAACACAAAAGAAGACGAAATTGAATCAACAAAAGAAACTAATTAAATGTGTACTCAGTTTTATGTTGGACTTAAACGTTCAGTAGGGGAGAATGAAACCCTTGTTGTACGGTTAATTGGGAGATGTGACTTGTATCAAAATCATGGCCTTTTTAACGTTTTGTTTTTTCCATTTATTAACAAAGAGCTGTTTCTATTAAAGTATGTGCTTTTTCTCGATTGAAAATAAATCCAAATACGGATTTATACAGAATTTCTTTTAGCACACAGAACTCTCAACGCTATCAATTGGACTTCAACCTACGGTATACTAATCCTAAATGTTGCAAAATAAGCACGAGTTTTTCCAACTGAGCTACGCCGCAGCCCAACAGGTATTTGTTGTTGAACGAAACGATGTTTTGTAACTTAACCGTTTGCCTATCTGTTTGTTTGTGTTCACGTATTTTTCTAGATGTTTAAGGGGATATAATTCTCGGTCATCGTCGCCTAATAAAAAAATGAGAAAAGGATCATAAAATAAAGACCCCCCTCCCCCCAGTCTTCGAATACTCTAATGGCATCAAGGTTGGAAAAGAATGAGAGTTGATCAAGAGAGACCTGAAAGGAGAGATAAAAGAGAGTGATCTTACCCAATACTGCACAATTATTGTAGATCCAGCTAGGTACCTCGGCATTGCCGAGACCGTACTCACTAATATCCCTGAGGGTTTTGGGTTTATGTAACAGTTACAGCCAAATACTTGAATCAATCGTTGTAAAAGTTTGGATTAAGATTCTGTCCCACTAGGCCGATAGATTTTTGTACAAGATTTTTATTTTACAAACTAAATATTTACAGCTTTGTGGTAATGAACAAGGCATACGAGCATACATAGGAGTGATTTGTATTGTTATGAGATCCGGCATGGCCGAGTGACCAACACGAGCATAGTGAGGTGGAGACTTTTTCACATATATTTAGCTTCCAATACCGCCAAGTTTGAGACACTGACACAATTGAAGTGAGTGGAGACTTTTTCACATATATTTAGCTTCCAATACCGCCAAGTCCAAGACACTGACACAATTGAAGTGAGTAGAGACTTTTTCAAATATATTTAGCTTCCAACACCGCCAAGTCCAAGACACTGACACAATTGAAGTGAGTAGAGACTTTTTCACATATATTTAGCTTCCAACACCGCCAAGTCCAAGACACTGACACAATTGAAGTGAGTAGAGACTTTTTCACATATATTTAGCTTCCAACACCGCCAAGTCCAAGACACTGACACAATTGAAGTGAGTAGAGACTTTTTCAAATATATTTAGCTTCCAACACCGCCAAGTCCAAGACACTGACACAATTGAAGTGAGTAGAGACTTTTTCACATATATTTAGCTTCCAACACCGCCAAGTCCAAGACACTGACACAATTGAAGTGAGTAGAGACTTTTTCACATATATTTAGCTTCCAACACCGCCAAGTCCAAGACACTGACACAATTGAAGTGAGTAGAGACTTTTTCACATATATTTAGCTTCCAACACAGCCAAGTCCAAGACACTGACACAATTGAAGTGAGTAGAGACTTTTTCACATATATTTAGCTTCCAATACCGCCAAGTTTGAGACACTGACACAATTGAAGTGAGTGGAGACTTTTTCACATATATTTAGCTTCCAATACCGCCAAGTCCAAGACACTGACACAATTGAAGTGAGTAGAGACTTTTTCAAATATATTTAGCTTCCAACACCGCCAAGTCCAAGACACTGACACAATTGAAGTGAGTAGAGACTTTTTCACATATATTTAGCTTCCAACACCGCCAAGTCCAAGACACTGACACAAATGAAGTGAGTGGAGACTTTTTCACATATATTTAGCTTCCAACACAGCCAAGTCCAAGACACTGACACAATTGAAGTGAGTAGAGACTTTTTCACATATATTTAGCTTCCAATACCGCCAAGTTTGAGACACTGACACAATTGAAGTGAGTAGAGACTTTTTCACATATATTTAGCTTCCAACACCGCCAAGTCCAAGACACTGACACAAATGAAGTGAGTGGAGACTTTTTCACATATATTTAGCTTCCAACACCGCCAAGTTTGAGACACTGACACAAGTGAAGCGAGTGGAGACTTTTTCACATATATTTAGCTTCCAACACCGCCAAGTCCAAGACACTGACACAAATGAAGTGAGTGGAGACTTTTTCACATATATTTAGCTCCCAACACAGCCATGTTTGAGACACTGACACAAGTGAAGCGAGTGGAGACTTTTTCACATATATTTAGCTTCCAACACCGCCAAGTTTGAGACACTGACACAAGTGATGCGAGTGGAGACTTTTTCACATATATTTAGCTTCCAACACCGCCAAGTTTGAGACACTAACACAAATGAAGCGAGTGGAGACTTTTTCACATATATTTAGCTTCCAACACCACCAAGTCCAAGACACTGACACAAGTGAAGTGAGTGGAGACTTTTTCACATATATTTAGCTTCCAACACCGCCAAGTCCAAGACACTGACACAAGTGAAGCGAGTGGAGACTTTTTCACATATATTTAGCTTCCAACACCGCCAAGTTTGAGACACTGACACAAGTGAAGCGCGTGGAGACTTTTTCACATATATTTAGCTTCCAACACCACCAAGTTTGAGACACTGACACAAGTGATGCGAGTGGAGACTTTTTCACATATATTTAGCTTCCAACACCACCAAGTCCAAGACACTGACACAAGTGAAGCGAGTGGAGACTTTTTCACATATATTTAGCTTCCAACACCACCAAGTTTGAGACACTGACACAAGTGATGCGAGTGGAGACTTTTTCACATATATTTAGCTTCCAACACCACCAAGTCCAAGACACTGACACAAGTGAAGCGAGTGGAGACTTTTTCACATATATTTAGCTTCCAACACCGCCAAGTTTGAGACACTGACACAAGTGAAGCGAGTGGAGACTTTTTCACATATATTTAGCTTCCAACACCACCAAGTCCAAGACACTGACACAAGTGAAGCGAGTGGAGACTTTTTCACATATATTTAGCTTCCAACACCGCCAAGTTTGAGACACTGACACAAGTGAAGCGAGTGGAGTTTTTTTCACATATATTTAGCTTCCAACACCACCAAGTCCAAGACACTGACACAAGTGAAGCGAGTGGAGAATTTTTCACATATATTTAGCTTCCAACACCGCCAAGTTTGAGACACTGACACAAGTGATGCGAGTGGAGACTTTTTCACATATATTTAGCTTCCAACACCGCCAAGTTTGAGACACTGACACAAGTGAAGCGAGTGGAGACTTTTTTCACATATATTTAGCTTCCAACACCGCCAAGTTTGAGACACTGACACAAGTGAATAGAGTGGAGACTTTTTCACATATATTTAGCTTCCAACACCACCAAGTCCAAGACACTGACACAAGTGAAGCGAGTGGAGCTTTTTCACATATATTTAGCTTCCAACACCGCCATGTTTGAGACACTGACACAAGTGAAGCAAGTGGAGACTTTTTCACATATATTTAGCTTCCAACACCGCCAAGTCCAAGACACTGACACAAGTGAAGCGAGTGGAGACTTTTTCACATATATTTAGCTTCCAACACCGCCAAGTTTGAGACACTGACACAAGTGAAGCGAGTGGAGACTTTTCACATATATTTAGCTTCCAACACCGCCAAGTTTGAGACACTGACACAAGTGAAGCGAGTGGAGACTTTTTCACATATATTTAGCTTCCAAAACCGCCAAGTCCGAGACACTGACACAAGTGAAGCGAGTGGAGACTTTTTCACATATATTTAGCTTCCAACACCGTCAAGTTTGAGACACTGACACAAGTGAAGCGAGTGGAGACTTTTTCACATATATTTAGCTTCCAAAACCGCCAAGTCCGAGACACTGACACAAGTGAAGCGAGTGGAGTTTTATTCACATATATTTAGCTTCCAACACCGCCAAGTCCAAGACACTGACACAAGTGAAGCGAGTGGAGACTTTTTCACATATATTTAGCTTCCAACACCGCCAAGTTTGAGACACTGACACAAGTGAAGCGAGTGGAGACTTTTTCACATATATTTAGCTTCCAACACCGCCAAGTTTGAGACACTCACACAAGTGAAGCGAGTGGAGACTTTTTCACATATATTTAGCTTTCAACACCGCCAAGTCCAAGACACTGACACAAGTGAAGCGAGTGGAGACTTTTTCACATATATTTAGCCTCCAACACCACCAAGTCCAAGACACTGACACAAGTGAAGCGAGTGGAGACTTTTTCACATATATTTAGCTTCCAACACCGCCAAGTTTGAGACACTGACACAAGTGAAGCGAGTGGAGTTTTTTTCACATATATTTAGCTTCCAACACCACCAAGTCCAAGACACTGACACAAGTGAAGCGAGTGGAGACTTTTTCACATATATTTAGCTTCCAACACCGCCAAGTTTGAGACACTGACACAAGTGATGCGAGTGGAGACTTTTTCACATATATTTAGCTTCCAACACCACCAAGTCCAAGACATTGACACAAGTGAAGCGAGTGGAGACTTTTCCACATATATTTAGCTTCCAACACCGCCAAGTCCGAGACACTGACACAAGTGAAGCGCGTGGAGACTTTTTCACATATATTTAGCTTCCAACACCGCCAAGTCCAAGACACTGACACAAGTGAAGCGAGTGGAGACTTTTTCACATATATTTAGCTTCAAACACCGCCAAGTTTGAAACACTGACACAAGTGAAGCGAGTGGAGACTTTTTCACATATATTTAGCTTCCAACACCGCCAAGTTTGAGACACTGACACAAGTGAAGCGAGTGGAGACTTTTTCACATATATTTAGCTTCCAACACCGCCAAGTTTGAGACACTGACACAAGTGAAGCGAGTGGAGACTTTTTCACATATATTTAGCTTCCAACACCGCCAAGTTTGAGACACTGACACAAGTGAAGCGAGTGGAGACTTTTTCACATATATTTAGCTTCCAACACCACCAAGTCCAAGACACTGACACAAGTGAAGCGAGTGGAGCTTTTTCACATATATTTAGCTTCTAACACCGCCAAGTTTGAGACACTGACACAAGTGAAGCGAGTGGAGACTTTTTCACATATATTTAGCTTCCAACACCGCCAAGTTTGAGACACTGACACAAGTGAATAGAGTGGAGACTTTTTCACATATATTTAGCTTCCAACACCACCAAGTCCAAGACACTGACACAAGTGAAGCGAGTGGAGCTTTTTCACATATATTTAGCTTCCAACACCGCCATGTTTGAGACACTGACACAAGTGAAGCAAGTGGAGACTTTTTCACATATATTTAGCTTCCAACACCGCCAAGTCCAAGACACTGACACAAGTGAAGCGAGTGGAGACTTTTTCACATATATTTAGCTTCCAACACCGCCAAGTTTGAGACACTGACACAAGTGAAGCGAGTGGAGACTTTTACATATATTTAGCTTCCAACACCGCCAAGTTTGAGACACTGACACAAGTGAAGCGAGTGGAGACTTTTTCACATATATTTAGCTTCCAAAACCGCCAAGTCCGAGACACTGACACAAGTGAAGCGAGTGGAGACTTTTTCACATATATTTAGCTTCCAACACCGTCAAGTTTGAGACACTGACACAAGTGAAGCGAGTGGAGACTTTTTCACATATATTTAGCTTCCAAAACCGCCAAGTCCGAGACACTGACACAAGTGAAGCGAGTGGAGTTTTATTCACATATATTTAGCTTCCAACACCGCCAAGTCCAAGACACTGACACAAGTGAAGCGAGTGGAGACTTTTTCACATATATTTAGCTTCCAACACCGCCAAGTTTGAGACACTGACACAAGTGAAGCGAGTGGAGACTTTTTCACATATATTTAGCTTCCAACACCGCCAAGTTTGAGACACTCACACAAGTGAAGCGAGTGGAGACTTTTTCACATATATTTAGCTTTCAACACCGCCAAGTCCAAGACACTGACACAAGTGAAGCGAGTGGAGACTTTTTCACATATATTTAGCTTCCAACACCACCAAGTCCAAGACACTGACACAAGTGAAGCGAGTGGAGACTTTTTCACATATATTTAGCTTCCAACACCGCCAAGTTTGAGACACTGACACAAGTGAAGCGAGTGGAGACTTTTTCACATATATTTAGCTTCCAACACCGCCAAGTCCAAGACACTGACACAAGTGAAGCGAGTGGAGTCTTTTTCACATATATTTAGCTTCCAACACCGCCAAGTTTGAGACACTGACACAAGTGAAGCGAGTGGAGACTTTTTCACATATATTTAGCTTACAACACCGCCAAGTCCAAGACACTGACACAAGTGAAGCGAGTGGAGACTTTTTCACATATATTTAGCTTTCAACACCGCCAAGTCCGAGACACTGACACAAGTGAAGCGAGTGGAGACTTTTTCACATATATTTAGCTTCCAACACCGCCTAGTCCGAGACACTGACACAAGTGAAGCGAGTGGAGACTTTTTCACATATATTTAGCTTTCAACACCGCCAAGTCCGAGACACTGACACAAGTGAAGCGAGTGGAGACTTTTTCACATATATTTAGCTTTCAACACCGCCAAGTCCGAGACACTGACACAAGTGAAGCGAGTGGAGACTTTTTCACATATATTTAGCTTTCAACACCGCCAAGTCCGATACACTGACACAAGTGAAGCGAGTGGAGACTTTTCACATATATTTAGCTTTCAACACCGCCATGTTTGAGACACTGACACAAGTGAAGCGAGTGGAGACTTTTTCACATATATTTAGCTTCCAACACCGCCATGTTTGAGACACTGACACAAGTGAAGCGAGTGGAGACTTTTTCACATATATTTAGCTTTCAACACCGCCATGTTTAAGACACTGACACAAGTGATCCGAGTGGAGACTTTTTCACATATATTTAGCTTTCAACACCGCCATGTTTGAGACACTGACACAAGTGAAGCGAGTGGAGACTTTTTCACATATATTTAGCTTTCAACACCGCCAAGTCCGAGACACTGACACAAGTGATGCGAGTGGAGACTTTTTCACATATATTTAGCTTTCAACACCGCCAAGTCCGAGACACTGACACAAGTGATGCGAGTGGAGACTTTTTCACATATATTTAGCTTTCAACACCGCCATGTTTGAGACACTGACACAAGTGAAGCGAGTGGAGACTTTTTCACATATATTTAGCTTTCAACACCGCCAAGTCCGAGACACTGACACAAGTGAAGCGAGTGGAGACTTTTTCACATATATTTAGCTTTCAACACCGCCTAGTCCGATACACTGACACAAGTGAAGCGAGTGGAGACTTTTCACATATATTTAGCTTTCAACACCGCCATGTTTGAGACACTGACACAAGTGAAGCGAGTGGAGACTTTTTCACATATATTTAGCTTCCAACACCGCCATGTTTGAGACACTGACACAAGTGAAGCGAGTGGAGACTTTTTCACATATATTTAGCTTTCAACACCGCCAAGTCCGAGACACTGACACAAGTGATGCGAGTGGAGACTTTTTCACATATATTTAGCTTCCAACACCGCCAAGTCCGAGACACTGACACAAGTGATGCGAGTGGAGACTTTTTCACATATATTTAGCTTTCAACACCGCCATGTTTGAGACACTGACACAAGTGAAGCGAGTGGAGACTTTTTCACATATATTTAGCTTCCAACACCGCCATGTTTGAGACACTGACACAAGTGAAGCGAGTGGAGACTTTTTCACATATATTTAGCTTTCAACACCGCCAAGTCCGAGACACTGACACAAGTGATGCGAGTGGAGACTTTTTCACATATATTTAGCTTCCAACACCGCCATGTTTGAGACACTGACACAAGTGAAGCGAGTGGAGACTTTTTCACATATATTTAGCTTTCAACACCGCCAAGTCCGAGACACTGACACAAGTGAAGCGAGTGGAGACTTTTTCACATATATTTAGCTTTCAACATCGCCAAGTCCGAGACACTGACACAAGTGAAGCGAGTGGAGACTTTTCACATATATTTAGCTTTCAACACCGCCATGTTTGAGACACTGACACAAGTGAAGCGAGTGGAGACTTTTTCACATATATTTAGCTTCCAACACCGCCATGTTTGAGACACTGACACAAGTGAAGCGAGTGGAGACTTTTTCACATATATTTAGCTTTCAACACCGCCAAGTCCGAGACACTCACACAAGTGAAGCGAGTGGAGACTTTTTCACATATATTTAGCTTCCAACACCGCCATGTTTGAGACACTGACACAAGTGAAGCGAGTGGAGACTTTTTCACATATATTTAGCTTTCAACACCGCCAAGTCCGAGACACTGACACAAGTGATGCGAGTGGAGACTTTTTCACATATATTTAGCTTTCAACACCGCCAAGTCCGAGACACTGACACAAGTGATGCGAGTGGAGACTTTTTCACATATATTTAGCTTTCAACACCGCCAAGTCCGATACACTGACACAAGTGAAGCGAGTGGAGACTTTTCACATATATTTAGCTTTCAACACCGCCATGTTTGAGACACTGACACAAGTGAAGCGAGTGGAGACTTTTTCACATATATTTAGCTTCCAACACCGTCATGTTTGAGACACTGATACAAGTGAAGCGAGTGGAGACTTTTTCACATATATTTAGCTCCTAACACCGCCAAGTTTGAGACACTGACACAAGTGAAGCGAGTGGAGACTTTTCACATATATTTAGCTTTCAACACCGCCAAGTCCGATACACTGACACAAGTGAAGCGAGTGGAGACTTTTCACATATATTTAGCTTTCAACACCGCCATGTTTGAGACACTGACACAAGTGAAGCGAGTGGAGACTTTTTCACATATATTTAGCTTCCAACACCGCCATGTTTGAGACACTGACACAAGTGAAGCGAGTGGAGACTTTTTCACATATATTTAGCTTTCAACACCGCCAAGTCCGAGACACTGACACAAGTGATGCGAGTGGAGACTTTTTACATATATTTAGCTTCCAACACCGCCATGTTTGAGACACTGACACAAGTGAAGCGAGTGGAGACTTTTTCACATATATTTAGCTTTCAACACCGCCAAGTCCGAGACACTGACACAAGTGAAGCGAGTGGAGACTTTTTCACATATATTTAGCTTTCAACACCGCCAAGTTCGAGACACTGACACAAGTGAAGCGAGTGGAGACTTTTCACATATATTTAGCTTTCAACACCGCCATGTTTGAGACACTGACACAAGTGAAGCGAGTGGAGACTTTTTTACATATATTTAGCTTCCAACACCGCCATGTTTGAGACACTGACACAAGTGAAGCGAGTGGAGACTTTTTCACATATATTTAGCTTTCAACACCGCCAAGTCCGAGACACTGACACAAGTGATGCGAGTGGAGACTTTTTCACATATATTTAGCTTTCAACACCGCCAAGTCCGATACACTGACACAAGTGAAGCGAGTGGAGACTTTTCACATATATTTAGCTTTCAACACCGCCATGTTTGAGACACTGACACAAGTGAAGCGAGTGGAGACTTTTTCACATATATTTAGCTTCCAACACCGCCATGTTTGAGACACTGACACAAGTGAAGCGAGTGGAGACTTTTTCACATATATTTAGCTTTCAACACCGCCAAGTCCGAGACACTCACACAAGTGAAGCGAGTGGAGACTTTTTCACATATATTTAGCTTCGTACACCGCCAAGTTTGAGACACTGACACAAGTGAAGCGAGTGGAGACTTTTTCACATATATTTAGCTTCCAACACCGTCATGTTTGAGACACTGACACAAGTGAAGCGAGTGGAGACTTTTTCACATATATTTAGCTTCCAACACCGCCAAGTCCGAGACACTGACACAAGTGAAGCGAGTGGAGACTTTTTCACATATATTTAGCTTCCAACACCGTCATGTTTGAGACACTGACACAAGTGAAGCGAGTGGAGACTTTTCACATATATTTAGCTTCCAACACCGCCAAGTTTGAGACACTGACACAAGTGAAGCGAGTGGAGACTTTTTCACATATATTTAGCTTCCAACACCGTCATGTTTGAGACACTGATACAAGTGAAGCGAGTGGAGACTTTTTCACATATATTTAGCTTCCAACACCGCCAAGTTTGAGACACTGACACAAGTGAAGCGAGTGGAGACTTTTTCACATATACAGTAGAGTCCCGCAAACTCAGCGTAATGTGGACCGGAAGTGTGCCGAGTTTGTGAAATGCCGGGTTATCCGGGAATAAGGGCAAAAAATAAATTGTAATTGAAACACCAAAGCGGCGGCGATATCAAACGACTATGTCGATAGCGGTATCCCATTGTCGGCAGTGTAAAAACACCGCGGCACCAAGCGGCGGCGATATCAAAGCGGCGGCGATATCAAACGACTTTGTCGATAGCGGTAACCCATTGTCGGCAGTGTAAAAACACCGCGGCACCAAAGCGGCGGAGATATCAAAGCGCGGCGATATCAAACGACTTTGTCGATCGCGGTATCCCATTGTTGGCAGTGTAAAAACACCGCACACCAAAGCGGCGGCGATATCAAACGACTTTGTCGATAACGGTATCCCGTTGTCGGCGGCATAATAACACTGCGGCTTTGGCAAAGCGTTTGTTGGTTTCGATTGAGACGCGGTTAAATGTGTTAAAAAGACTTGACAGAGGGGAATCTGTAAAAAAGCTTTGTGACGAGTTTAACGTGGGAAAAGTACCATCAACGATTCGAGCAATCGAAGTTAATGCCTGCTTTGGGATCTGCCGAACTTTTACAAACATCGCTGTTTTTAGCAATGTATTTTTTCCCGTCAGGGTCGCCGAGTAATCCGGACTGCCGGGTTATCGAGTGCCGAGTTTGCGAGACTCTACTGTATTTAGCTTCCAACACCGTCATGTTTGAGACACTGACACAAGTGAAGCGAGTGGAGACTTTTTCACATATATTTAGCTTCCAACACCGCCAAGTTTGAGACACTGACACAAGTGAAGCGAGTGGAGACTTTTCACATATATTTAGCTTTCAACACCGCCATGTTTGAGACACTGACACAAGTGAAGCGAGTGGAGACTTTTTCACATATATTTAGCTTCCAACACCGCCAAGTCCAAGACACTGACACAAGTGAAGCGAGTGGAGACATTTTCACATATATTTAGCTTCCAACACCACCAAGTCCAAGACACTGACACAAGTGAAGCGAGTGGAGACTTTTTCACATATATTTAGCTTCCAACACCGCCAAGTTTGAGACACTGACACAAGTGAAGCGAGTGGAGACTTTTTCACATATATTTAGCTTCCAACACCGTCAAGTTTGAGACACTGACACAAGTGAAGCGAGTGGAGACTTTTTCACATATATTTAGCTTCCAACACCGCCATGTTTGAGACACTGACACAAGTGAAGCGAGTGGAGACTTTTTCACATATATTTAGCTTCCAACACCGCCAAGTCCAAGACACTGACACAAGTGAAGCGAGTGGAGACTTTTTCACATATATTTAGCTTCCAACACCACCAAGTCCAAGACACTGACACAAGTGAAGCGAGTGGAGACTTTTCACATATATTTAGCTTCCAACACCGCCAAGTTTGAGACACTGACACAAGTGAAGCGAGTGGAGACTTTTTCACATATATTTAGCTTTCAACACCGCCAAGTTTGAGACACTGACACAAGTGAAGCGAGTGGAGACTTTTCACATATATTTAGCTTCCAACACCGCCATGTTTGAGACACTGACACAAGTGAAGCGAGTGGAGACTTTTTCACATATATTTAGCTTCCAACACCGCCAAGTCCAAGACACTGACACAAGTGAAGCGAGTGGAGACTTTTTCACATATATTTAGCTTCCAACACCACCAAGTCCAAGACACTGACACAAGTGAAGCGAGTGGAGACTTTTTCACATATATTTAGCTTCCAACACCGCCAAGTTTGAGACACTGACACAAGTGAAGTGAGCGGAGACTTTTTCACATATATTTAGCTTTCAACACCGCCAAGTTTGAGACACTGACACAAGTGAAGCGAGTGGAGACTTTTCACATATATTTAGCTTTCAACACCGCCAAGTTTGAGACACTGACACATGTGAAGCGAGTGGAGACTTTTCACATATATTTAGCTTTCAACACCGCCAAGTTTGAGACACTGACACAAGTGAAGCGAGTGGAGACTTTTCACATATATTTAGCTTTCAACACCGCCAAGTTTGAGACACTGACACAAGTGAAGCGAGTGGAGACTTTTTCACATATATTTAGCTTCGTACACCGCCAAGTCCGAGACACTGACACAAGTGAAGTGAGTGGAGACTTTTTCACATATATTTAGCTTCCAACACCGCCAAGTTTGAGACACTGACACAAGTGAAGCGAGTGGAGACTTTTCACAAATATTTAGCTTCCAACACCGCCAAGTCCGAGACACTGACACAAGTGAAGCGAGTGGAGACTTTTTCACATATATTTAGCTTCGTACACCGCCTAGTCCGAGACACTGACACAAGTGAAGCGAGTGGAGACTTTTTCACATATATTTAGCTTTCAATACCGCCAAGTCCGAGACACTGACACAAGTGAAGCGAGTGGAGACTTTTTCACATATATTTAGCTTCCAACACCGCCAAGTCCGAGACACTGACACAAGTGAAGCGAGTGGAGACTTTTTACATATATTTAGCTTCCAACACCGCCAAGTTTGAGACACTGACACAAGTGAAGTGAGTGGAGATTTTTTCACATATATTTAGCTTCGTACACCGCCAAGTCCGAGACACTGACACAAGTGAAGCGAGTGGAGACTTTTTCACATATATTTAGCTTCCAACACCGCCAAGTTTGAGACACTGACACAAGTGAAGCGAGTGGAGACTTTTTCACATATATTTAGCTTCCAACACCGCCAAGTTTGAGACACTGACACAAGTGAAGCGAGTGGAGACTTTTTCACATATATTTAGCTTCCAACACCGCCAAGTTTGAGACACTGACACAAGTGAAGCGAGTGGAGACTTTTTCACATATATTTAGCTTCCAACACCGCCAAGTTTGAGACACTGACACAAGTGAAGCGAGTGGAGACTTTTTCACATATATTTAGCTTCCAACACCGCCAAGTTTGAGACACTCACACAAGTGAAGTGAGTGGAGATTTTTTCACATATATTTAGCTTCCAACACCACCAAGTTTGAGACACTCACACAAGTGAAGTGAGTGGAGATTTTTTCACATATATTTAGCTTCCAACACCGCCAAGTCCGAGACACTGACACAAGTGAAGCGAGTGGAGACTTTTTCACATATATTTAGCTTCCAACACCGCCAAGTTTGAGACACTGACACAAGTGAAGCGAGTGGAGACTTTTTCACATATATTTAGCTTCCAACACCGCCAAGTTTGAGACACTGACACAAGTGAAGCGAGAGGAGACTTTTTCACATATATTTAGCTTCCAACACCGCCAAGTTTGAGACACTGACACAAGTGAAGCGAGTGGAGACTTTTTCACATATATTTAGCTTTCAACACCACCAAGTCCAAGACACTGACACAAGTGAAGCGAGTGGAGACTTTTTCACATATATTTAGCTTCCAACACCGCCAAGTTTGAGACACTCACACAAGTGAAGTGAGTGGAGATTTTTTCACATATATTTAGCTTCGAACACCGCCAAGTTTGAGACACTGACACAAGTGAAGCGAGCGGAGACTTTTTCATGTTTAGTATACACATCTTCGAGCTCCGGTTGAACGAGGTCCGGATAAACGTGGTAGTACTGTACTTTTTATTTGTTTGACTATTTTTTTATTTTAAGTTTTCAAACTTTAATCATTAGCAAATATTGTTAAAAATGTTAAACTTCTTAGTAGTACAGTGTAACTTGGATAATTCAAACCTCAAGGGACCAGTAAAGAAATTCGAATTCTCCAAAAATTCGAATTAACAAAGTTCTTTCAAAAGGGCAAGAAAATACTCAAACTTTAAGTTTTCACAAAAAGACCTGTATTAAAAATAATTTTACATAGATTTTTAAGAACTTAACTGCTTGTATTATGTACGACCTTTACATAATGGTATCCATTCAACAAAGCATGTTAACGGACATAATACAGTAGAGTAACTGTCTCGTGAATAACCTCAAAAGTTAAAAATTATAAAATAAAACTAACATGTACAATTTATCTATGTAACTAGCAATCTAGTAAGTCTCTGAAAAATTGTATCTACTGCTTTTCAAAAAAGGTTGAGATCTTTACTTTTTTCCTACGATTAAGTCTCTCGGCCATCACAAAGAAATCTAACAAAATTAAGGAATGGAAAACAGCGTCACTTCTTAGCCTACAGAACTTAGTAAAGTAAATAAATTCAAAACAAATTGCTTGACATGTAAGTCAGTGTCATTGTAAGTACTGTAACACGAATTGCCAACCATAAGCTTGATACAATCGCTTCCTATTAGGATTAGAGCAGAGCAGCTACATAGTGGACCGCTAAGCCGGCTTGGTGCGGATGACGTCACGCCCTCACAGGCAGATGGCGTGAGCCCTACCGTCTTGTACTAGTTACCGTGGGTCTGGTCAAGTACAGTAGCCTCAGACTAGGATTGTGTCTGGTGTAGGGGGCGTGTCCTCCCTTCTACTTGCTTCCTAGCCTGACTTGACGGTACAACCCATTCCTAGGAAACTAGGTACACAAATTACTGCTTAGCTACATTTAATTTCTAAAGCTACAACTTGGTGACAGACTTTTGTAAACGTTTTATTCTTATTTACATCGATAAAAGAAACGAAAGTAGGGTACGCGTTATAACATACAGAAGTTTGTTATATGTAATTTATTAAGTTAATATTTAATTTTTTCTAAAAGTCACACGTTGTCGTGTCAATCTAATATTTAAGATGTTAGATTTACTTATTTATTTGCAACACTACTAAAGGGAACAACTTATGATTATTACTCATAAACAACACCGTTTACCTGGATAAAACAATCTCTTTCTTTTAATTTTTAAAAGAACAAAATTACTATAGCAATAAAACATATACATGAAATTTATACTTACTATCTAGAAAAACCATTTACTCTCCATTCATTCCTTAAGATTAATTTATTTAGCATAGACAATTTTTTAAAATTACAAATTTACTTTATTTTAACTCTTGTTAAAATCTTCAAATTATCAGTTCCTTTTTGTTTATTATATTTCTTTACACATTTATTTAATACTTTAAATTATTATTAACATTGATCATCTTTTTTTTTTTAATCTCGGCTAGCTCAGTTCTTTACAATTAATTTTAAAAAAACAACAAAATCTTAATCTCGGGTCTTGGGTTTTTTTTGAATGGCTCAATCGAAAGTGAAATCAATTCTAGGTGAATTTAATAATTAACAATTAATTGGTTTTGTACTTATCAAATCTGCTGGTCCTTCTTGCTCGGTCAGTTAGCACTTTACACTCCACATGAATTTAATTTATCCTTTTTTTTTTTTTTTATTAACAAAACACACAAACACCACACTGCTTAAACACTTTTCGTTGGTATTTAACGTTGTCTCTCCTTCCCAGATGCCGTTCCAAAATAGGCCTCTCCTTCCTCGAAATCGTCCCAAAATCTGTCTCTCCTTCCTTGTAGTCGTTCCAAAATTACAGCGCCTGTTCTACGATGATTGGTCGTCCCTCCTTCCTCTGGTGAATTTAAACTCCTTTTCCAAATCTGTCTTTTTATTAAGAACTCCACAAACTCCAAATCTAATTTCCTTTACTAATTCAAACTTTCTTTACTTCAATTCAACTTTACTTTCAACTTATCAAAAACCTTACAATATTAAGAGACTTCTTGTCCCTTACTCGCTGAAAAAACTATTCTTTTGTACACAGCGTACTCTTGCTGAGTACGCGACCTTCCGTCGTGGCGACTCTTGTAAGACTCCTCTAACAAACTATTTTCTAATGTTCCTTCTCTAAAACACTGTTTTTCGCGCCCTGTTCGCTGATTTGTCGATTTCTACCAACTTTCTCTGCTTACGACTTTCGCAATTCCTACTGGTTGTTTTTGAATTCTGCCGTTGTGTTTTTTAAGTTTGGAGCGTCTCCGATTGGCCGACCTACTTTCTACTTGCGTTTTTCTAAAATACCGTTATAATGCTGCTTTCCCTTGATTTCTCTTTTTTTTCTAGTAAAAACTCTGCTACCCTAAGAATTCCGTTATGTACACACGTGTTGGCCTCAAGGTTCTTGAAATCTTAGTGCTATTGTAGCCTAGCACGTACAATTTTTATTACAGGCGGCATCTGCCGTTTTCTCTTCATTTGTTTCTTAACATGGTTCTATATTTATTATTTTATTCAAGCTATATTTTAATTAATTTATTTTTAGATTTCATGATTGATGATTTTATTTAGTTTAATTTAATTGATATCATGATATCGTTACAGCGTTTACACAGAAGCATTTGAAGTCTATATTTTTTTATTGGGGTTGTACCGCTGAAAGTAAACGCAACAAACAAAGTGTGGGGATCCTCTTTTCCTCTCCACCCGAGACACATTCCTACCTTGAGGATGTCGTACCACGATGGCAACCATCAACTTGTTATATTTTGATAGAATAAAATTTGGTAGAAAAATTTTCAAGCAGAACAGTTTTTGTTGTGATTTCAATTCTTTTGTTGCTGTGTACAAATATTGTGGGTATCGTACGTTTGAAAAAATAAACAGACTGTATTCTTCTAAAGGAGCACGTTTAAACTGTATGTTTGCAAAGGGATTAAATACTTGATGCACAAGTCAGACAGTATATCACTTCTCCTTCTCCACTCGGAGATGTTTTGTATTCTTTATGTCTTCAACGACAATAATGTCTTGATCAAGGGATCCAAACACATTTCTTATTGTCAGAATTTTGCAGAAAATATTTTCCTTGTTAATATTTAAATTCCTATCAATAACTTTGGTTTTTTTAGTGCGAGTTTCTAACTCTATTTACTGTATTTGATCTTCCTTATGGAAACATTCACCGATGGCAATGAAACGTTCACCGATCCTACTCATTGTAGTGATTTTTATATACAGGGTGTTTTAATAATGTGGTCTAATAATTCGCCAGCGTGTTTGTTGAATCATGTTAATTTTAAACAATTCATATAGGCTAAACATAGCTACTAATATGGAAATACATAAGGTACTGATTTCAAATATAGTACACACATTATATATGCTACAACACCTACCAGTATACCAACAACAAAAAATAAATAAATTTTGAAAAAAGACGGCTATTTAAATTTTTGTGGAATTGATCGTTGAAATTTTTAAACATTCTACATTTAAAAAAAATTAACTAATGAAGTTTTGATTGTTGGTATACTTGTATGAAGTAGCGCATATAATTTTTGTACCAACTTTGAAGCCAACATCTTATTTATTTCCATAGTTATAATATTTTTTCTGTAAAAAAAAAAAATAATAATAATAAAAAAATATATAAATGGAGAATATACGGAAACTAAACATTTTAGGATCTATATTTCTTAAAACGATGCAATTAAACACTCTGGAGAATTATTACAATGCATTTTTCCCTGTATTATCGTGGGTCTAAAATATATAAATATATATTATAAAAGTCAGTATATGCTTTAAAAGTTGTAATTAAATCCAATTTGCTCAAATGTGTGAACTGTTAGGAATTTGTATTATCTAAGACCTAATTTTGAGTTCAAATGAAATTTGTTAGGAATTATTTTTCTTTAGATACGGTCGATGCATCATTTGTTAGGAATTATTTTTCTCTAGATACGGTCAATGCATCATTTGTTAGGAATTAGTTTTCCCTAGATACGGTCGATGCATCATTTGTTAGGAATTATTTTTCTCTAGATACGGTCGATGCATCATTTGTTAGGAATTAGTTTTCTTTAGATACGGTTGATGCATCATTTGTTAGGAATAGTGTTCTCTAGATACGGGCGATGCATCATTTGTTAGGAATTATTTTTCTCTAGATACGGTCGATGCATCATTTGTTAGGAATGAGTTTTCTCTAAGAATTAATTTTCGGTTCAAATGAAGTTTTTATCATTTATTTTAAATTTGAGATATTTAAAAAATGATTTCAATTACCGTCTCCAGTATTCTGATTTACCGTTGTAGTCCATCGACTAGTTTTTTACTCATTTCTCTTGTGGTATTTAACTTACAAAAAAACCTAAATTAGATAAAAAATAGCAGATTTTAATTCTGCATGTAATGGTATTCTTAGGAATTAGTTTTCTCTAAGACCTAATTTTGGGTTCAAATGAAATTTGTAACATTTATTATATATATAAGAGTTATTTATTTACGATAAAACGATTAATGGTTAAATAAAATACATATAGCAATCAGTGGTTCAGTTTCTTTATAACTCTATGAAATACATTATTGATATTAAACTCCTTTATTGTAAACTATATCAATTAGTCCCAAGATAGAGCAAGCTGAATATTATGTGAAATAATCAAAAATGGGAAAGGGTCTACTTTATTTTATCTTTTATTAAATTCATTTAATTTCACTGTCGGTTGCTCACCTCTATTGCTGCAAGTACCAGCTACCGTGTTTATGACCGTAATGTTTCCAAAGTTGATTCTAATGAATTCTGTTGATAGTTCAGACCAAGCCTCTTGATCAATCGATGATCAGGGTGTCCGGCTATCATCCGCTCAATTGTGACCGACCAATGCTTTTGGTCAATCGACGAGCAGGGTGTCCGGCTATCATCGCTCAATTGTGACCGACCAATGCTTTTGGTCAATCGACGAGCAGGGTGTCCGGCTATCATCGCTCAATTATTACTGACCAATGCTTTTGGTCAAACGACGAGCAGGGTGTCCGGCTATCATCGCTCAATTGTGACCGACCAATGCTTTTGGTCAATCGACGAGCAGGGTGTCCGGCTATCATCGCTCAATTGTGACCGACCAATGCTTTTGGTCAATCGACGAGCAGGGTGTCCGGCTATCATCTCTCAATTGTGACCGACCAATGCTTTTGGTCAATCGATGATCAGGGCCTCCGGTTATCGCCGTTAATTTATACTGACATCCTTTTTAGATCATTGTGGGTTTATATAGCTTTCCAGGTTAATGAACTAGCTATTTTGTCTAGAGTCAGCTATGGCGACACGTTTTGATTTATGTCACAACAATAGGCTGACTTCTTTGTATTGTCTTGGGAATACAAATTATATTTGATAGTTTTTATAAAATACAACTATTCTTAAAAATTATTATTCCTAACAAGGCTTAATAATAAATACAATTTGGCAAGTTAGCTAACTAGAAAAAGAGGTCTTTAAATATGAAAATTGCATCCAATTTTTTAATTTCAAAAGCTTCTTTTTTTTCTTTTCTTTTTTTTTAGACTATTTTACCTGAACTATGTACGTTTCACAATAACTCAGTGTATTACTTTAAAACATCCATTTGATGTACAGACATGTGTTCTATGAAAATTATTTAGTAAAATTAAAAAAAAAATTGTTTAAACTATTTCAAAAATGGATCCTAGTAATCAGAATTTTAGTTAAAAGTAGTGTGTAAACTAGTTTACCTTTCGTTGAATATGATTTTAAATTAAATGGTAGTGAAATTTCAAAATGGCGAATGTTTAAACTGCTTCTTTGGTAGTTTCTTATCGAGGACATACATGACTTTATATGTAGGAATCTGTATACAGTGTCTTTTTAACTGGGTCCCACCTTTGGGATCTCTAAAACTATAAGATTTACAGAAAATCTCAATTGGGAGACTTTACCTACTTTTTGCACTGTAATAAAATGGTATATTTGAATTTTTACAATTCGACCGCCATTTTCCAATATGGCGGCCACCTTTAATAGTTCTTATGGAAACTCGCATTTTTTATGTTGAATTTTAATTTTAAATAGGCTTTTAAGACTTTTTTATTCATTGGTATTTTTTATATTCTTACTCGTTTACAAGATAAGCACCAAAAGTTACAGTTTCGTTTAAAACACATGGAAAAACCAATTTATTATACATGTATTGTTTTATGAATACTTATGAATTTATGGTTTTATAACACACATAAATTGTAAATATTTTATTTTATTGATTGATGGACTATTACGTTATGTTAACAATTAAGTGCATCTTGAAAATAGCTGGAAATCAATGATGTCTTACAGCTCATGTTCAAAATGTCTATTATAGCAGGCCTTAGCTCTTACAAAACAAACATTAATAGCTTTTTTTAATGGTGTTATGATGAATTTGAAAATAAGGTTTCTCTTCTTTTTTTTTGTATCCTCGATGGAAGTATAACGTTCTTTACAGAGTTAATTTTTTAGGTAATTTACCCATAAGAAAAAAATCAAGGCGTGTTAGGTCTGTGGACATTGCTGGCCTTTAACCACGTCACTATTATAAGCTGGTGCTCCGTGTTCAATGGATTTCATCAAAAGGATTTCTAAAAATCCTAAATATCTAGCTCCCGTCAAGTTTCTTTCATAAATAGTGGCCTTTAAAAACTGAAATTCAACAGTATGTTTCAACAATACATGTTTAATCGAAATTAAAATAAGAGTATGAAGAAATTGGTTCTTCCTTGTATTTTAAACAAAACCGTAACGAACTTTTGGTGCTTATATCTTGTAAACCAATAAGAATATAATAAAAATACCCAAGAATAAAAAAGTCTTAAAATCCAAATTAAACGTAAAAAAATGCGGGTTTCCATAAGACATTAAAATTTTGCCGCCATATTGGAAAAAAAAATCTGGTGTAAAATATACTATTTTATTACGTAGAAAAAAGTAGTTGAGGAACAGTATTTTACATATTTTTAAAATATGTTACTTTCAGAGATAATGGTGGCCCAGTTGAAAGAAGACACCCTGTATATTAATGCCAGGGTCAAAGTTGTCAAATGAGCAAATCCGACCATTTAATGAATTGTTTTAAAATGTTAATATTCTCCCCCATATCTTGAAGCAACTGATTCATAGCCTACTAACTTATCGTATACATGAGTTAACACAATGCCTTATCTTTATAAAATATTATAGTCACTAAGACATAGCGGTACACTTTATCAAATGTCATTGTTGGAAATATTTGGGGGGGGGGGGAGTTTGAAGTTTATTTTTGTATTCTGCAATTTTCTTTTAAACGAAAATTGTCTTTATCATTAATTTTGGTTATGCAATAAACAGTAAACGTTGAAAAAACGTTTTATTTAATAAAACGAAGTGTTAATCTATATTTGTTATTACTTCGGAAACGTAATTTCCAACGCACTTATTATCATAAAATCATTGATTGTCAGCCTTCACGTTCTGTAGTAGGTTGAGACATTTCTTACATGCTCGGTGGTTGGCCTAACCACAAGGAGGAACAGTCGATTCCGTACGAGTTTTTAATGTGACCTTTAAATTAATTTTATTATTAGTTCATAGAAACCCTCTTTAAAAGCGTTCTCTAACTAGAAACTTTGCTAAATCACTTTCTTGCTTAAAGTCCTGAAGCCTGTTTTTTTTTAGATATCTACTCTATATAATATATAAAAAGATAAAGTAAAAATGTTCACGTTAAATGGTTTTATGCTGAATGTTACATACCTGTGTTTGGTGTCATTATTTTCCCAATTTATCCAACTTTAATGTAATGCTGTTGAAAATGCAAATTTTAATTTCATTTTAAAACTATAAACTAAAAATATCACCAATGTTGTAGTTATTAATTTCATTTCTTCGGCTTTATTATCATTATACAAGGTTTATTTTAATATATTTACATATGTGTAAGTTGTTTTGAGAGTGTATCCAAATATATTGTAATTTTAAATTTTTATTCCGTTTAAATGAACAATGACGTGTAGTATTTGTGCGATAGTAATGTCTTCTTGAAAATTTGGTTTAAAGAATATGAAAATATAGAAGCCGTAATTAAGTCTCAAATCATTGTGTTTCGAGTTATTAAAGTATGAGAGCAAGATATCGTCGTTTAAGCGGTGTAGGTGTCAGAGTGTGGAGCCTCTAATAATTTATAAAGAAGTCATCATCGCCTTATAAAAAAATGGATGAAAAGAAAGTAGACTCTTAGCCTTCAAATACTGTAATAGCGCCATAAATAGGGTCGGAAAAGAACAAAAGTTGGTCAAGCGAAACCTAATAAGAAAGTTGAGAGGGATCTAACACACTACTAGCTGAAAAAAGGTGTTGATCCAGCCTGGGTAACCCTAACTAATATGAAACGTTTTGTTGTCCCTTGAAAGTCTTAACGTTGTGATTTTTAAAACTTCTACATTAGTTTTCCGAATCGATACGTAATTACTCTTTCGCCCCAAAACAGTAGTTAAATTCCTAGGTCCGATTCCAAATTAAAATTTTCAAATATACTACAGGGTGGTCCAAAAGTCTCGCACCGTAGGAATATTAATACTTATATATTATATTTATACTTATTTATAAGACGTATTTCTATGATATGTAAAACAGTTGATTTATGATGTATTTTTAATGTAATTAGCCTACTTGCAATGTCAAAACACAACTGTAGAGTATCACCCATATTCTGCGGAATGTTGGTCGCTAGATTTGGGGTTATATCACAGCATTCGTAACAATTGATGCAGATGGTTTCTATCCCTGATCTCTACATTGTAAACTTTCTCTTTAAGAGAATAAAAGCTGTCGAATTTAAATTTGGAATCATAGAGCCCATTCCACTGTTACCCTTCTGATAATCCACAAGTTTATGTTATCTTTTCAATCTTGACCAGCTCTTCCAACCCGGCCAGATGGTGTTAGAGTATTCGAGGGTTATTATTTTATACACTCTTTTTTTTTTTTTTTTTTTTTTTTTTTTTTCCTAACTCAATGGTAACCGAGAGGTTTTTTGCCTTTAAAACGACAAGGAAAAACATTCTCAAGCAGTGGGGTTACAGTGCTTTGCGACACTGGATGTCATTCTTGGGGGGATGATTGAATTTTTCTGGAACATCCTTCTCTTCTACAGAGCAGAATAATCCCTCCGTGCTTTACAGTAGTCAACATTCTCGCCTACGACAAGAAAAATAACAGTTTGTTAATTTTTAACTTTACAGTATAACGAACACACAGAACACAATTCTCATAAAAAATACGCCTAAGTATCAGACGCGTTTCAACGACAAGGTCGTCCTCTTCAGTGATACACGAGCTACACCAACCAAACTATAACTGAGAGTTGGGTTCTGTGTGTTTGTTTATAGTCAAGCTCAACATTTAATATAATTTTAAATTTATTTATCAGCTGTTTCTATTTACATATAATATAAATAAATTTCTATTATTATGATGTGGGTCATCCTGTAGAATTTCTCATTTAATAAGTATTTGGATTCACCCACAGAAGTTACCATTTCATGTTATTACAGGTAGCAGAAGTGTTTAACAGTGTCTACTGTGACTGTACACAACACATTGCATATTTAGAATTCAGTTACTACCCTTCTCTGCCTAGCTAACACAATATCCCTGTAATATGCAATAGAATGGATTTTAATGAGAAATCCAACCTTCCTCGACATTTTAATCCAACAACTACCGAGAATTGTTGTACAGTATGTTATTTAATAACCTGTAAAGTTATAATTGAAATATTTCTCAACAAGATGAGAATTTCGATCCTTTATTATAGACTTCGATCAAGCGTAAAAACTGATGTGATAAACGTTTTATATTGGGGGTATTCCTGTCAATTATTTACAGTCGAATGTCAGCTGATTGGCAGTATTGTTCAACTGGTATGTTATGCTTTGATTCTACCCAACAAAGGGACCCTGGGACTATCAAATGACTCCCAGAACATATTTTTTGAGTGTTCACTAATATTGCATGTTCCGTTCTAGATGTCCAATTTTCTATATATTTTTTACAACAAAATGGACTTGTTCGAGGGTAAAACATATTATTTGTATTGCTGTGATTTAAAATAATTTTTAGAGTAATGTTCTACAGCAACCATACAGTAGTGTTACTCAATATACCCCCTTCGCACATGTTCTTGAAGAAATAGGCATTATCGACAGCATTGAGGCAGTTACTGTTTACAGGAGACCTGGTTGGGCATCTAGCGATACTGCATGAAGTACAGGGATTAAATATGGATATTTACCCCCCTTTTGTTATTTTAATCTTTCGGTCATCATCGCCTTATAAAATAAAATAAGGACACCTAGCTTTTGTATACTCTAATTGTGTCAGGGTCGGAAAAGAACAGGAGTTGTTCACGAGAAACCTATTATTAATATCGTTTAATCGGACATTACCCATCGTTTATGTATGTCAAAATGAATGAACAATGTTTCGAGAGTATAAATCAAATCTCATTATCATACAATATATTTCAAGTGAAAAATATACGACCTAGACTGGGAATCGAACCCAGGACCTTTGGCTTTACGCGCCAATGCTCTACCAACTGAGCTATGCTCTACCAAAATGCTCTACCAAGCTCATCCTAGTCGCTTCCCAGTTTTTACTATCAAGTATCAATAGCTAGTATTGATACAAGCTAGTAAAAATGTATAAGCGGAAAAATCAAATAATTAAACAAATCAATAAATACATGCGCAAGGTCTGAAAAATGAGTAAAAATTAATTTCAATGCCGCATATGCGAGGTAATTAATTTGGAAACTCAAAATTGCAGCAATTAAACGTAAAATCAAGTGAGAAGTCTACGCCTTTTACTGGGAAGCGACTAGGATAGCTCAGTTGGTAGAGCATTGACGCGTAAATCTAAAGGTCCTGGGTTCGATTCCCATTCTAGGTCGTATATTTTTCACTTGAAATAATATTGTATATTCAATACTTGCTAGTAAAAACGTATAAGCGGGAAAATCAAATATTAAAAAAAAAAAATTTCATTATTAATTGTAAAACAGCTAGAAGAGAAAAAAAACCAACATAGCCTAGTAGCCTAGGGACACGTTGACAACTAAAACTAAATCTATATTGTAAGAAAAGAACTCAAGCCAAATACAACGCCTAAGCAGTCAAAGTTAAGACTAAATAGAAACTCTTTAAAAGGTTGTCTACTCCGATAACAGTCAACTTTCTCGTGGCTCCATCCCTTTATCTCAGTTGCTTGCTGTCCTTTGTGTAGTGTAGGCTTATTTGTGGTGGTTTTATCTGATCACGTTTGTATTTAGTCTTAGCTTTGACTGCTCAGGCTTGAGTTCTTTTTCTTAGGTAATAGATTTAGTTTTAGTTTCCAATATGGCCCTAGGCTACTAGGCTTTGCTAGTGTTTTTCTTTTCTAGTTGTTTTACACTTGATAGAGAGAGTTGATTTTTACTCTTGAAACTTCGTTGATTAATTTTCACATAAACAAATGATGCGATTGAGGTCGTTGTTGAGGACCGCCAACAGTGGATATGTAAAGGGCTAGAAATAGATGAACGTACCAGGGTATAGTATAAAGATAGCTACAAGATGAGTAGTAAAGTTGGGGCTGGAGTCTATGGACCAAGATGTAGGTTATCTATGGTTTTTAGCAACTCTCCATCAATATTCCAGTCAATGCTATAAGATAAATAGGATATAGAAGTGCTAAAATCCTTGTACCGCTTAGACAGCATTGTAAATCATTCACCTTTGGATTCAGGCTGTTTTAACGTGGTGAATGATGTGGCTAGAATGAACGTCATTCTATACTGGTGTCCTGGTTTGACAGGCGTAGATAGGGAAAAGTTGATAGTCGTTGTGTTAAGAGCTGTTGATCAAAGACATTCCATAGTCCAGAAGAATTCTTTGAAAGGACCAAGGACCATTTAAGAAATGTGGTTGAGAACTGGACAGAGAGGTTTATCTTATATTCCAAGCTGAAAGCTGTAAAATATTTATCACGGGATAGAAAGGACCTAGGCGATAGGTCATTGCTCAGGAAAATATCAACTCGGAAATCAGGGTTGGTAAATAGGATACCTGTTGGGTTTTCTTCAGTGGAAATAGCTTCTGTGTGAGTTTGAAGATTATTTTTTTTTTCAACAGAGGTTCAGTGAATTTTGAAGGGAATATGGTTTCTGAAATATTTTAGAGTTGCTGATCACATGACCCTCACGAGCTCTATAGGAAGCCTAATGTAATCACCTTCCATAATAGATTCATATAAATAGGGATGGAAGTTCCTATGTGAAACGTTTTGATCTGCTCTCCCTCTTCCCCCAAAACAAGGTTAAAACATCTCAAGTAATGCATTGTGTCCAGTATGAATATCATTCGGTAATATCTGTGTTTTTTGCTTTATTTATTTTTATATTATTAATGTCGTCCACAAATTATGAAAGGCGAGAACATAAGTATGTTAGCATTTTGTTATGCAAATGGTGCATTGCAATTTAATCTGATATATAAAGAGAGGGAGAGAAGGGGGACAAGAGGGAAGCTGTTCATTATCTCTTGCATTTTTGTTTTTACCTAAATTAACTCACTTTAGTCCTCCCCTCCTTTATAAAAAAAAACCACCTTTGCTGGTTTAAATAAAACTTTCACAAGATGGATAGGGGATTGACTAAAGAAACAACATAATGATGTCACGCACATGTTTGGCTTACTGTAATAAGTTGTCTCTCAACTATCTCCCCTTTAACGTTTCCTACTTGGTCCAAGAAAGCAACTTTTACTACACTGTATGATGGGGGGCTGTGGAAGTGCCACTATCAACTTGTTTTTCATTGTAAAACATCTAATGTGAAATATCAATCCAATAAAGAGTTTTGTTGGGTAGTAACAACTAAATCGTTGTGGTTCTGTAAACATTACAAATTGCCGTTGGGAAATATTAATACATTCAATAAATCCGCTGTCTAACTGATTGTACAACTATATTCATTGGTCAAGAAGTAACAGTAAATAATACGGTTACACTTGAATAAAACACCACCCACATGGACAAATAATTAAAGTTAAATACTGTATGGGTAAATTTGCTCCTTGCATTGTCAATGTGATTTACCAGTCATTGACATTACAGCTGTAGTAAATATTATACCGTATACATCGATGTATATAAACTTTGGAGTACTGATTGCTTTACCATTCTTTACTAGTGGGCGTATTTTAGGTGGAAGTATAAAGGATCTGACTATTGTTTATATTTTACTCCAGTTTACCGTGTTGTAGGTTGGACAACTTTGACGAAAGTTATATAATGTTTTAGTGGAAATCTCTGGGAGCTATTTAATATTTGTATAACCCTATGATGCTCGAAAATGTGTTCATCCAGCGGGACTATTTCAGAAAAAAAGATTGAATTAAATTTTTGTTTTGACGTCTTTTTTGTGACTAGTTGTTATGTCTCGTTTACACCACTATACTTTGGTGCTCGTGATGCAAACCTAGTTTGAGCATCCGCATCTGTGTATTAGAATTCTGCAGTAAAATAGGCTTCACAATGAAGAGGGAGCATCCTTGAGGTGGATCACTCCGAAATCGTCTATACAGTCTTCAAGATCTCGGTGTTAAACATGCTATCTGATAGATTCCTACCGATTACGTAAGTACTCGATTCTTCACAGTTCTTAATTCACGAGAAGACTGATAAGAAGACAAGCTAACTGGTATATCCAGGATAGATCCTTGCATGATCAACAGCCTGGGTACGGATGATACTGTTCAAACAAACAGAGATTTTTTTGAGGTTAGCTTAGGTCTGCGCAATCTCAGGATATGTACATCAAGGATTAGAAGAAGGCAAGGACTAGAAGAAGGCAAGGACTAGAAGAAGGCAAGGACTAGAAGAAGGCAAGGACTAGAAGGCAAGGACTAGAAGAAGGCAAGGGCATTCTAATCGTCTCAGATATCCAAGTGGTATTCAAAACCCTCACTCTGTAGACATCTCATTTTAAACTGGTACAGTATTTTGTACGCTCCCTATGTGTCCTGTAAACTACCAACTTGATGCGCTTAGGCCTTGGAATTGCGGAATTGAGGGCAACGTGAGACCAGATCTGTTGGCTAAAATGGTAGCCGTTGCCTGCCTTGTGGAAGCAAAACCCACTTGTGGAATCAGTAGAATAGTGTCAAGAAGTGCGGTGAGAAAGTGGGGCAGGGAAGAGCATATCGTCCGATGGAATCAATTAACTGTCCAGCTATTAGAAAAACACCTCCTCTCGGGACTAGACTCTGAACTGATAATGACACTTGTACAACTCGATAGGAAGCGCTGAGACTGGTTTCATGATTACCGGAAATTGCTATTCAGAGTCACTTAAATAACGTGACTAATGGTCGTCCTTTCAGCAGTACCCTGAAACATCAACACATACCCTAGAGTCCAGAAGATGGTGAATCTTCGGACCTCAGAAACCACTGATAAAAGCACTCTAAACAAGATTCTAGAGTTAGATGCCCAATAGTTAGGAATAGTTAATTGAATTGTTAGATTAAGGCGTCTTATCCAGCAGGGTAAGTTTGTTTAAAACAATTTTCTGAACTGCTTAATATTGTATATTACTTTCTTGACATCGGCTAGGTTAAAACGGACTTCGTAGATGCACGAGTATATGCGAAAACGCCTCCACTCGCTTCACTTCTTACCAGTCTTCTAGCTTGTCAACAATCTGTGCTAAAAATAGTCATTCATATAACGGCATCCTAGGTTGGTCTCTTCTCATAATAGAAGTCCTTTAAGCGGCAGTTTAAACTGTATAGAAAAACACGTGTGCGAAATTATAAGATTCCTAGGTTTTACCTACGGAACCCCTCCCCTAATAAAGTTAAATCAATAAAAATGCAATCCTTCTTGTAATTGCTATTGAATTGTTTGTCTCACAAAAACTGCTTTTAAAACTTGTACGTTACAATTTCTCGTTGTGTGGTTAAAATAAGTTGGGACTATAATATATAATTTCGTACCAAAATTTAATTACAAATCAGAATATATATATATATATATATATATATAATTATATATTATAATTGTAGGTTATCCATCTTCATGTGGGGGGGGGGGTATTATCTTACACTTTAAATTTGGCTTACCACCAATATTTTTCCATAAACATACATTTTCGTAATCAGAATAACTAGTTTTATTTATAACTCACACACAATATTTCAAAAAGAAATTTTAAAATCAACTCGATAATTTTTACCCCTTAACTACCCTAAGATTTTTTTTGTTACCGCTATATTTTTCCTACATGTGGAACAATAAAAGAATATTAATGTAAAGTTTGAAATATATAGGATTTATCGTCTTCTCTGTGAAGCTTGGTTTTACCTGCAGACCATAAAAATTATGGAGAGAGTGAACTTGACACATTACAGTTCACGGCATACGTTCAACACACACCGTAGGCACTCTTTAGTTTTCGAGACTCTTTTAGTATTTTTAGTATCATACTCATATTTCTTGGAATCTAATTACCCAGATCTTTTATTACTAAAAATATATAAGTTAGGTTAAGTTAAATTAGGTTAGGTTGACTGGTATATCCTAACCGAAAATGTATCTGGAGAGACTTTATCAGTGACGATTCACATTGAAGAATGGGAGCGCTAGATTTTATGAGGAACGAGAGACTGTACCAGTGATAATTCACATTGAAGATTGGGAGCGTTAGAGGTTATGAAGAACGAGAGTCTGTACCAGTGATGATTCACATTGAAGATTGGGAGCGGAGATGTTATGAGGAACGAGAGACTGTACCAGTGATGATTCACATTGAAGATTGGGAGCGCTAGATGTTATGAGGAACGAGAGACTGTACCAGTGATGATTCACATTGAAGATTGGGATCGCTAGATGTTATGAAGAACGAGAGACTGTACCAGTGATGATTCACATTGAAGATTGGGAGCGCTAGATGTTATGAGGAACGAGAGACTGTACCAGTGATAATTCATATTGAATATTGGGAGCGCTAGATGTTATGAGGAACGAGAGACTGTACCAGTGATAATTCATATTGAAGATTGGGAGCGCTAGATGTTATGAGGAACGAGAGACTGTACCAGTGATAATTCATATTGAATATTGGGAGCGCTAGATGTTATGAGGAACGAGAGACTGTACCAGTGATAATTCATATTGAATATTGGGATCGCTAGATGTTATGAGGAACGAGAGACTGTACCAGTGATAATTCATATTGAAGATTGGGAGCGCTAGATGTTATGAGGAACGAGAGACTGTACCAGTGATAATTCATATTGAATATTGGGAGCGCTAGATGTTATGAGGAACGAGAGACTGTACCAGTGATAATTCACATTGAAGATTGGGAGCGCTAGATGTTATGAGGAACAAGTGGCACGCAAATTGCCACTATGCTACTTTAGAAGGTGTCGTGACATCGCTGCTAAAAACGGGGCTCTATTTGAACACAGGAGAATTTTTAAATTTTTTTCTTTTTTAAGTATGCACTGTATATTATTCTTTAACCGTATTTCCTCGTCTTTAAAAATAATTTACACACACCCTGTTCTTATTTCTGTTTAATCTGAGTTTCTTGCAATTTGAGATAACCTCAGCTCCAATTAGCTGGAATTACTATTACTCTGTTTTTAAAATTAGCTAATAATGGTACAAAATTATTCTTATAAATAGGATCAGTAGCCATTTTAGAACCTCAGTGTGAATCATCACTGTATTACAATATATGGAACGGAGATCACAATTTAATTTCTTTGAAAGATTTATTTTGTCTATATTTTTCATTTGCTTTAATGACATTTCTATTTATATTCATTTCTTTTAACGACGTGTCTGTGATATCTCTACAAATAATCTTCCTTTTACAAAACGGAGTTATTTTCCCAACTTGAAAGATGTTTGATTCACTACAAAAGAGCGATACTTCAGTTCTTTAGTATTGAAGTGTTTTGCAAACAGATTAGGGAAATATAGGTTGTAAAGAAATTGGTTTCGTTTTGCCTTGGGGAAATTATTGCTTCATGCCTTTCGTTTGCAGTTGCAGCAAAGTTGGTGTCGTGGAGCTGGTACAACTCTTTTAAAATAAATTCTTTGTGTTTTTTTTTACATATGGTTTAGATTGTTTTGGAGGCTTAATTCTTTGATGCCTACTACTCTAAAAAATAAATTATGAATAGAAGAGTACATATTTTGGCTCATTGGTTGTCACATTTAGGCTGTTGACAATTATTTTTTTTTTTTTAACTTATATTTTTCCTTCTCTTTTTCATGTATGTTTTTAACTATAACTTCTTTTTCATAATTATACTATTATCAAACGGGAATGTAGTTGAACGAAGGGTTGACTCACTCTAACGCACGCGCCATCACAGGCACACGTATAATAGTATTAGGACTGGCCAATACCTGTCTTGTGCCACCCGCATCACAGGACTATAATTCAGTAACTTATACATTGTTTTTTCTCATTTTTCTTGTAATTATGTGTAGAATAAAAATATATTATAGATTTTATTTTCGAATAACAAATAAAATAATTTAAGTTTTATAAAGTGAAGCCCAGTAGGTGACTCAAACTGGTGGCTTGTGGGGGTAGGTCAGTGGAGACCCTAACCCTCTGCGCTTGTGTGAGTGAAGCAACCTTTCCTTCAGCAGCATTTCCAGTTTGATAATACAGTACAAGGTGTTTCAAAAAGGACGCAACCCTATTTTTGATGACATGATCTATTACTTTAAAACATTAATATAACATTATATAGTATTAAAATTACCTTTAATCATTTATAATAAATGTTCAAAATGACTTCCTCCGTTTACAATGCAAGTTCAGACACCTTTCATAACATTTGCAGCCACCTTTCGTAGTGTTTGCTCAGTAATGTTTGAAATCTCACTTTCAGTGTTTCCTTCAATTCGTCAAGTGTATGAGGGTTGTTTGAAAAACCTTACTTTTTAAGTACCCCCAAAAGAAAACAGTCTGCAGGAGTAAGATATGGGGATCTTGGAGGCCACAATCCTTTTGTTATCAATAAAAATAACAGTAGTATTATTACATCTTTTTCCTAGCTCTTGTTAAAATTTTACCTAAAATAAGAAAATCGTCTATGTAAAATCCTTGAATTTGCACATTTTTGAAAAATTTAAGCGCCTGTAGCTCCTAAATTGAAATATATAAAATATTACCCAAATATAAAAAAATCTTAAAATAATGCATTATGTATAAAATTGTATAGTTAATTACCTTGGAGGTTGTCCTCAGTCCTCCAAGGTAATTAACTATATTATATATTAAACAGTCCAAGGCAACACATTATACTTTATAAAATAAAATTGTCATACAAAATTGGTGGTTACCATTAGAAAATTACGAACTGGCCAGCATATTGGAAAAAAAAATGTCGTATGATGTAAATAATTATGTAATACCTCTAGTTTTAACCAGGGGCGTTACCTTAATGTTTTTTTTTATCATTTGTAGTTATCAGATAAGACCTGTTTCGATCACCCTGTATAGAACATGCTGTATATGGGTATTTATGTTTGTGTTTTATACATTTTCTAAAGTATATCAGCACTTAAATAGGTCTCTAATTTGGCGTCATCATTACGATGATTAAGTTTGAATTTTACTAAAGCTGTATGCTATTAAAGAAATAAATATACAGGGTGTCCAGTAACTACGAGATCAAACTTCACCAGGTGATTTTTCAAGTCAAAATATACAAGAAATGTCTAATAAAGTGTAGTCCTATTTCGCTTAGTTTCCCGTCTATCTGTCTGTTTGTGTTTTTTACTAAAACATTTTTATCTTCAAAGTCGATAAAGGTATAAACTTAAAACTTTACATACATGTTAGTACAACGAAGACCAATATTGAAAAAAAAAAGTTTTCAATAATTATTACTTTCGGTTTCAAAATGGCGGCCGGAAGGGTTTTGAATTATTAAGCTTAGAAAACTTAGTATGGCCGCCATTTTGAAAGAGGAAGTGATATTTATTTAAAACTGTTTTTAAAGATTGGCCTTTGTTGTACTAACAGGTATGTAAAGTTTTAAGTTAACCTTTATCGACTTAAAAGATAAAAATGTTTTAGTAAAAAACACAAACAGACAGACAGACGGAAAACTAAGCGAGATAAGACTATGCTTTATTAGTCATTTCTTGTATATTTTGACTTGAAAAATCACCTGGTGAAGTTTGATCCCGTAATTACTGGACACTCTGTATATAAAAAAAGTATGGTTTTGTCATGTTGCTAATTTTATGCAAATTGGAATATTTAATATGACAATTGCTAGCCAAGTTATGGACATGAGTTTAGCGAGTACAGGTCATATTTAAATATAATAAAATGTGAGGCCAGTCTGAGCAATGTCACCTTTATGAGCGTAGCAAGTGAAGACAAAAAAAAAGGTATTGTCGAAACACTTCTGGGGATAAATATAGAAATATCTGATGAATTAGTTAGCAATAGGGAAAATGTAGTTTTCCTGCACCAAGCTGCTAGAATAGTAATATTGAATTATAAAACGTTTTGAAAAATGTAACGAGGGTTGAAATGTAAAAGATGAGAACATTTATAACTGACGTTTGATGTCAAATTTGATTCTATGGTCTCTTGTAAGGGCTGACATGAAAGAAAAAACTTGATGAAAACATAAGAACTTTGTTTATTGAATTTTCTGTTTGTTTGGCAGGAATAGGGTTGTTTTGGAGGGGTGAACAAATGATAGCCCGAGGGATGGAAATAACGAAACTGGAAGGGGAGGAATTTAATGGAGTGAATAATAGGAAGGGGAAATCTGGAGCGTGTATGTTTTCTTTTTTTGACCTTGTAGACAGAGACTCATATACTGGGATGTGTTTCTTTGTTCTTTTATAAGAGTCATTTCGGCAATTGTCGTGTTTTTGATGTCTAGAATGAAAAAAAAAAAATGTTTGTTCATATACAGGGTGTGTCAAACTTTGGTAATATTTTTAAAATGCATCTTGTGCGTGACACAACCCCAAAACCAAATAAAAACCAATGAAAACTATTCTTCCAACAAAAAATGTAAGTTTGATAGTTGTTTATAAAAAATGAAAATAACTATTAATGCGGTCTTTGGCAAAATACGTAGGCTATAACTTATAGACTCTAGAAATTACATAAGCTATATAGAAATGATGAGAACTTGCTTCACTTATGCTATAAATGCATCTTCAGCTTAAATCGTATTTGACTAAAATCGAGTATTAAATGATGGTAGTCAATGTTCTTTTTTTTTGAAGGGGGGGGGGGGTAATTATTACTGAATTATTATTTTTATTTGCGATTTTGCATAGTTTGGATCATAAATCTTCACATTTCACTAAAATTTAAAGGAAATCGGTAAAGGCGATTTTGCACAGATAACTCACAAACAAGCATTTTTGGAAAGGGAAGAACAAAATTTGGTCAAAATCGTAATTAAAAAAAAAAATTATAATTTTATGTTTATTCCTTACGGCTGATACCCCCAAAAAGTATTGAGATATGGGAAAAAAAATATGCTAATATACCAAATTTGATGATAATTGATTCTACACATTTGAGCTGTCGAGTCCACAGATGACAGATAGGCTACACATTATTCCCAAAACCAGTTTTTTGTCAGAGGTCCTCAAATTACACATATTAGTAAAACACTGGACATAGATTTTATTATCCAAAACAACTTTCTCTAAATGTCACAACGTAATAATGAATATTTTTGTTTTTATTGCTTAGTTTAATTCCATGTTCTCAGAATAAAGTAGCCATTCTCTAATTTAAATACTGTAAAATAAACTAATATGAATACAATTATTATAAAGGAATTTATTTCTTTAAAAACACTGTATTACATGTAGACAACGTAGTAATAGGAAAAACAATTTTAAAAGCAGAACACCTGTAAGACTTTAATTATATTGGGTGTGACTTAAAAAATGAGTACCGCAATATTGTTGAACAAAAGTTAAACAAATTCAGCAACATGTGTGGTACTATATCTTGAATTGTCAAGAACAAAACATGTAAATACATCGAAAGAAAATCCTAAAAAACGATTGCACATCGTAAAGAAACAAAAAAAAAAAAAAAAAAAGCGAATACAAGCGCGGGAAATGAAATTTATTAGAATTATTCAAAGCAAGCAGCCTTGAACAGCCATTCAGTATAAAGTGTCAAAACAGTTGTTCATTACTTTAATGAGTAGGTTCTGTTACATTTTATGTGGATTATTCACTTTTGGGGTCAAATTTTGTAAGTCCTCGGGACTGGATAAAATGAACATCTGCCCGGACGAATTGCTTCAAACGGACAGTTTAGATATAACCCGGGAAAGAATCTGTGCTCAGATGTTTATGGTTTTATAAACAGTAAAATTGTCTACTTTTTGAAAACATAAAATGTTTATTTAAAAAAATAATAATAATTTGGTCCAAAGTAAAATAATATAAGCAGTAATTTTATAGATTTAAAATTAGTAAATTAAATAAAAAACTAAAAGGAATAATCATTTCGTATGAATAGTTTAAAAAGATTAATAATAATTTGAATTTGCCCCTAACCACAATCACTGGAACTTAATAAAACACAATTATCTGATTGATTGTTCATTATTAATTATATCCACTTAATGCCCTGATGTACATTTCGATAACATGGTTATCATCATCGGAGGGTCTTGCTTATAAACTAAATCTAACCTTACATATCTATTACTAAAATAAAATTAAACCTAAATCTATGATAACCTGAGTGTAGGCTAAAATCCCTCCCACTCCACATATCAGTTGACCAGTAAGGGATTGGGCTGGCCCTTTGTCAAGTTTCAATCAGATAATTGTGTTTTAGTAAGTTCCAGTGATTGTGATTAGGGGCAAATTCAAATTATTATTGTGAATTTCACCACAGTGCTCAACAAGATTGTATCTTAAAAGATTATTTACTCAAAAATATGAAACTCAACTTTTGTTATTTATTTGAAATAAAAAACTTTTTTCCTGAAATATACTGTAACTGTTTAAAAACTCAAGAAAGGAGGGAGTGAAAATAAAAAACTTGCCAAATAAATCTAAATGGAATATAGGTAAGTGTAAAAACTTAATCGTAGAATTTATGTCATGATACCTTTAAAAATTTGCAAAAACTCATTCGTGTGTGTCTAGAATACATATCTACCTGATTTTTTTTTCAACTTTTTTATTTCTTCTCCTTTTTGTGTGGACTTTTCAAAATGACTATACCTTGGAAAACGCGTGTTTTTTACTCCAAAAATTACAAAAGTAAAAAATCCGTTTTTTCTTACTAAAAAAAATCATTCTAGACTCACGAGCCCGGTTAGAAATCTACTTCATTTACTCTTGGCATGTTCTGAATTTATTATCCAGACTACTGTTAGATGCACAGCTATTAAACTATTACCATATTATGATTTTACTTAACAAATGTTTACATAATTCTTATTTTATTTTGAGGTTATGTTTACACCATTTCTCAAGACTAATGGTTATGATTACAACAATTTGTAATATATTAAAGCCTGGCATTGCATTGCACTCAGGAGGGGTAAAGTGGAGTTTAAATTGTTTTGGGTTATTAGCTGCCATAATTAATTAACAAGGCCCGCGAAACCCGTTTCCATGGCAGTAAATAATACAGGGATTTATTTGAAAGGTAATTGGTACCATGATTATAGCTGATTGCTTAATGAAATATTCGCATATATTATCACTGGGATTTACTTTTTAGCATACTCTAACTGTCCTAATGATCTTTATCTGTGCAGATAGGTACTCTAACATTAATGAACAATTACTATTAATTCTTGCGTCTACAATTTCTCTCTCCTTTCCACAATCAATTTTTACTTTGTCACAGAGACGGTATGTTTTTTAGTATTTAGAAGGTTTGTGATTGGTACAATATCGGTTTGGTGTCTCTTGAGTAAGTCAAAAAGTAAGTTTTTGGAATGTCTGTCATCTATTGTCTTTGCAGTGCTGTACAGCCCAAACGAGTGGAACGATTTTGATCAAATTTGGTATCTATATTTTGGCCAAATCTATAGATTTTTTTTCTTTTTTTTCTCCTTTTTCTTTTTTTTCTTTCTTTTTTTTTTTTTTTTTTTCATTTTAGGTAAATCCAAGGAACCTTATAATGTGAGGCGCGTGTCAGTCTGTAAGTTGCAACCCGACTACACAAATAAGACGATAAATTAAATAAATTTCAAACTTTATATTGTCCCATAGACTATAACCGAAAAATATATCGGTAACACATTATGATCTTAGGGTAAGTTATTTGTTAATGATGGAAGTTCAATTTTATTATGCATTTTTCGGACATTTGCCATCATTTGTGTGTTAGAAATCAAAACACGACGTTTGGGGAATAAGAATCAATTCCCGTTATCAAGTGACTAAAAACTAAAGAAACGTGAAACTAGAAACTAAGCCTATGTAAGAAGTAAAATTAAATAAGAATACCACCAACCTTAATATCTAAGCATGCATCTCAGAGCTAAAACTGAGAAGTAAAAAAAACAATCACCTGATAACGGGAATTGATTCTTATTCCCGAAACGTCGTGTTTTGATTTCTAACACACAAATGATGGCAAATGTCCAAACAATGCATAATAATAAAAACTTGGAGTAGTTATGGACCAAAAACTATCGAAGTTTTAATCTTATATGTGGGGTTAATCTGATTACGAACATGTATATTTATTTGGCTAAACAATTTGTTGACATTAAACTAAATTTAAAGTGTCTTGTATCATGTCCGCCCCTTCCTCAACTAGAACATAGCACATGATTTAAAAAAATTGGGAAAAAATATATTTGTACTTGAAATGAAATTGCCGTGGAAAATCTTACATTATAATTTTTGCGTGTGACGAATACAAATTAATTAAACCACAGAATGAGAAATGAGTAGCGAATAAAAGGATTTTTTATGATATTTGAGATAAATTCAATACTCATTAACAGATGGGTTGGGTTTCGTTGAGTTCTCTTCACTAGATAAAATCGAAGACCCTAATAATTTCACGCTTGTGTCTGTCTATCTGTATGTTGCAACCAGTCTATACAGACAAGACGATAAATACTATATATTTTAAACTTTGCATTTATATTATTTGTACTGTCTCATTTAATGGTAACAAATAAATTACCTTGGGGTATTTTAAGAGGCAAAAACTGTCAGGTTATAAAAATTTTATTTTTGGAAATATTATGTGTGGGGTATCAAATAAAAATAGAAGTTATTCTGATTACGAATATGTAGGTTTATTAAAGAATAAATTAATGTTGACCACTTCCACTTTATATAAAATTACAGTCTCAATATGCCTGCGGATCCGTAAGTTTGACCCTTTTATTTTATATTTAAATCAGAAGTTGAGAGCATAAGACAAAAACACAAAATTTTGATTTTCTCAAATTTGACTCTTACCAATTTTAATCATATTTTGCTAATATGTTGTCTAACGAATCATACAAAACATATTTGTCACCTTTCCCCAAAAATGCTACGGTGGAAAAAAGACTGGCGCTGACATAATTTCTCAAAATCAACTCCATTGGTATCATTCAAATTATGGTGAAACATGAAGATTGAAGATCGAACCATGCGCCAAATTAGAAGTAGGCCTAAATTGAAAATTAGAGTTCAATTAATTATACAAAAACTACAACCAACCTGGCCGGCATCAATTAAATTTAATTACCAGAAATATAATTTATTCTTGGAATAAGTTTATGACACTAGCGAAACAAGTTTGTGCTATATCTAAGTATGTAAATAATTTGTCTAACACTTCGTCTATTTTTAATTTTCTATTTTTGAGTGACGCTACTGAATTATGTTTGGCAACGACTAGTTTTGTTTCATTTTATAAGATGTGTGTATGAGATAGTTTCTGCACCGTTTCGCAACTTGGCTTACTTCATGGTCATTTCACATTTTAGTAGAAATTGATTGAGGTTTTTTTTTAACACCATGTTTGATTTGTTTTCACGTTTTGACCAATATCTTGTGAAACTGCGATAGAGAAGTTTTCCTTGTTTTGTTTTGACTTCCATCGGTCTTTGAGAAAATTGTTAAATATTTGTGGACGTAGATTAGTTGATTATGTTATGGTGAGGATTAATATTCTGCACTTTATCATGGACATGATTGAATCTAAACAATGTTTATATAGGTCCCCTACGCTATTAGGGGGATCCATCGCTCTGTATCTGTGAACATTCAATCTGACAACGTTCTGGATATGTGAACATTCAATGTGACGTTTTATCTTTACTTTCATCTGTAATGACTTTGTTTTCCTAAAACAGAAAGGAAAAGAGTAAACTTTTATTAGTCGTGAACAGGACGGCTATTTCTTTTTATTGAAGGGTGAGTTTTAAATAAACCATTGTCAAGGCAGAATAAAGGAACATAACCTCAAAGCTTTGTTGAGCGTGTTTTCTTGCGTTTCTTTTACAAATCTCTCTACATTGGATTGAGTATAGACACTTGATTCAATCAATGATAGAAACGTATCTCTTAAGGATGTTTAAATACGGTATTTGCATTTCTTATTGCTTTACAGTTTTTTGACGATATATAAGTAAAACAAATGTAGTTTTTTATTTTAATCTACGTAATTGTTTTATCACTTAAAACTTTTTGACCCTCATGTTGGCTCCTCGACGGCTCATTTATAGATAGCAATCTCGAACTATCCTTGCTGGCTTCTACACATTTCTTCATTTAGTCTTGGGTTAGATCTCACTTGAACAATTTGTTCGCTTTTTTTAAGGCAGTGATGATCGAGATGGTTTTGCCCGTTTAAACGGCAAAAAATCGTAATTATACAGTTCTCCTATACAAGGCTAGTTAGATACTAAAGGATTATAGAGTTTCTGTTCTCAATAAAGTCAATTTATACAATGGTTTGGATAAATTTTACTATTGGCGACCGCTCTCAAAATTCCCACTGATCCCTCCTTCCCCATTTTCTTTCAAAATAATAATGATTTTTAATTCATATACAAAGGTAGCGAACAATACACGTAGCGATGGATAGTATAATACTAACAGAATGGGGGTAAACACAATAACAGTAGATTGAGCTTTTGTGAATTACACCATTTCCTTCCACTTCCGCCCTCTACACCAGAAAGATAGGATTGGAGTCGATAAAACCAATTTAACGTACGATTCAGAGATATGCACATGAACAGAGAAAGATCTGAGAAGACTGTAAGTGGTAGAGATGAAATTTTTGAGAAGAGGAAAATGTTACAAGAAAGGAGAAATAAAGGAATAAAAACATTCAGGACAGAATATCTAAAAGAACAGTAGAGATAACATAAAAATGGAAGGAACCATATTGGGAAGGACACGAATAAGATAAAATGATGAAGTCAAGAGGATATGGTGACCAAGAAAGTAGATTGGGGACTGGTACTGGAGGATCAGGTGTATAGGGGGAGATCTTTGGGAATAGATGAGGTAGTGTCACTCGACTCACCTAGGCGGCAACATCAAAAGATGATTATAAAATAACCTATAGCCTAGAATAGAATTTTATTTTTTTACTCAATTTCAAACCCTATATATTTGCGCTATATTTGTGATTTTGTGTCCGTATTTACGATTTATATGTTTATAAATTGACGAACAAGGAGAAAATAATTTGACAATGTCTTATGGGAATAATAGTAAAATTGTCAGTCTACCTGTTGAACAAAACAACATGAATGAAATATGACTGCGATCCGAATATACAAGTTATTTATGATACCTATTATTTGTACGTTGGTTTTTGGACTTGCACAAATGAATCAGTTTGTGTAGTAAAAAGTGAAACAAATAGTATCAAGTTTGTATCGTTTGACCTGAGTTTGTCTGCCTGCTTTATACCTGACTAAATTAACTCTCTTGGGTTCTCTAGTTTACATTTTACATGAATGGAAATCAACTTCACTCTATCTCTCCTCTTGCATGTCTTTATTTATTAAGGGTGGCTTTCCTGGTATAATTTATTTGGGCTGCATTTACAATTTGTTTTGCAGTGGATTTATTCTCCCAAATTTCAGTTCTTAGCTTTATTCTTTAGTTGGCAATAACTTAATGTTAGTTATCGAAATTTGGGGGCACTGTCAAATATGAACAATACCCTATAATAATTATTGTTTTATAATTGCTTCAATGCTTCCCAATTTATAGAATGTCCTGACTGAGATGATGTTCGCATATCTTAAAATAGTTTGTCGTTTTTATCCCATGAACACGATGTTCTTCCATGTGTATATCCACTGGCCTTCTGAAATAATTTCATAGTGGCACATACTCTCTCTCTCTCTCTCTCTCTCTCTCTCTCTCTCTCTCTCTCTCTCTCTCTCTCTCTCTCTCTCTCTCTCTCTCTCTCTATTTTTTTTTTTGGATAAGCCACATACATAAGGAATGGCTACCGTAACCACAGGTTTTCCGTAGTATCACTATCAATAGATTTCTTAGTTTGAGTTTTTATTATGGCTTGATATATAAAAGCCACGGGATATCCATCCCCCGTAATTCCCTGGAAACCCGCTCTTATCTATGGATTTCTCATAATCATTCGATGGTAGTTTAAAAAAAATATGTCTTTTAGAACAAAAATTACTAGATACTGTAAACAAACACTTGATTATTTTGTGTATCTTTGACTATAAAAATCATTTTCTTGAACCATATGTTTGCCTTTATCTCGAAATCATGATACTTCTTTGATTAACAATCCCAATATCAACCCAATGATTAATAACGACTTTTTTTTAAAATTAATAATGATTATTCAAAATTTTATTATTGTGGAAAAACTTAAACTTTGTTACACTATAGAATAAATAACCTGGGCGGTTAATTATTTTTATAAGTTAATAAAGGTTTTTTCTGTGAAACGTTTTCTGAGCCCCGGAGGGTATCGTTGTTTTTCAGACGCATCATCTAACTGTACACTTGATAAAGTAAAATTTGTTAGATATAGGCCTACATTTTACAATTTTATTTTATTTTAAAATTTATATTTGGATGTACTATTTGTAGCTGAATACGTCATATAGTTTGTCATTATAGTCAAAGAAATGTATCAATATACATAACCATTATTTATTTCCATTTGTAAATGTTTGATTGTGAAATACCTTGCACAGACTGACAAAGTAAAATAAATGGTAACATTAAACAAACAACTTTACTTGAGTAATAATTATCAATTACTGTTTTCCATATCATTACTAATGTATCCCCAAGGAAGGCGTGCATAATTAGACAAATGTATATAAAATTGAACTTATAGCGGTGGGACTAAGTAAAGGGGTTGTATTGAAGGGTAACCATCCCTTGGGGGTTGAAACCTCGAAGCTGGGGATGGTTTACATCACTGTTTTATACAAATTACTTTATAAAACGTTATGAATCTGCGATGGAAATATGAATGTGATTCTGTGTAAACGTCTACACGTTTGTGAGAGACATCACTAATCTTACTTTTATCTGTTAGGTAACACGTTCAGGAAGAAAATGTCTTTTATTTTTACAATTTTTATAAAACTCAATTATGTATTTTTTGTCGTGGAGTTGAAATTTTACATTGTTCTTGCAAATTGTAAAACTATTGAACTGTGTGACTTCAAATATTAAAACACTTGATTGCTAGATTGGCAATCTCGAAGGACCTAGCTGGATCTACACATTTTCCATTCAGTATTGGGTTAGATCCCTCTCTTTCATTTTCCCTATCAAGTCTCTCTTGACCAACCTTTGTTCCTTTCCTACTCCGACGCTATTGGAATACGAAGGCTGGAGGGAAATGTGTAGATCCAGCTAGGTCCTTCGAGATTGCCAATCTAGCAATCAAGTGTTTTAATATTTTATGCATTTTCCTACCTTTTTTTTTTGTTTTGTTTTTTTTTTTTATTATTTATTATTATTATTTTTTTTATAAAGTGATGGTGACTGTATTTTAATTAGTCGTAGATACAAAACTAAATTCTGACTAGAACTATTTTAACTGAACCTATTGTCTAAAATATTAAATGAGTTTAAATATGTCCAGGTATTTATATTTGAAAATTGCAAGTTATCTTCCCGTTTCCCTTTAAATTTCTCACGTGTACTTAGTACAGAGAAACTTTTATGATGGGTCAAAAAAAATCTACGTCGAGTTTTGAGGTCACCGAGTCCAAAATTGTCTGTTTGGCATCTGTTGGCATACATTATTACTTACTAAAATGTAACAGTGGTAGTTTGACGTCCCAAGGAGTTGTTATCATTTTAATTTTAACCTAAGCTACGAGGTGTAGAGTGTTGACCCAACATCGTGAGGTAAATTATGAAGCTATAATTGTCAGCAAAATAGAACCAAGGGGACTGAAATTTCGATGTGTTAACTACATATTAACCGACTAAAAGGTAGTGTAACCGGCCTGAGTTAGGTTAGGTTAGAATTATTTTAAAAAAAATAATTTTAACTACTAGTTTTTATAAACAAAATACAGTTTACATAATGATAATAATAAGGTATTATAACAAATCTTTAATATTTGTTTCTACGCACATAATTCATGCCAATGTTAATAAAATAAATATGTTGACACCTGTAGGTTTTAACTCTTTCTTTAATTGAAAAATTAAAGTTAAAAAATCATTTACCAAAAAAAAAAAAAAAAAAAAAAAAAATCGTTCAAATTTGATTATTATACAATTATTATTATACGATTATACAATTAACATCTTAATCTACTACTTATTCTAAGTACATAGTTAAATTCAAGTTACTTATTCTACAATGTCTTAATCTAAAATAAAGAAATAAGAGTGCATTAGAATTTTTTACTTTTAATTATTTTGATAAAATGCTCCGGATAACTGAAATTTATTATTTATTAATTTAATTTACTTTCTCTTTACGGGTTCGTTAGGTTCTTTGGTGACTATATTTTTCTTAATATAAAATAGAATTTGGTGGTAGTTTGTTTAATTGAGATTGTCCATTAATTTTTACTTATCGACTCTGAAGTTCTATTACAGCTCCAATGTTCCTGGTTCCTTGAACGTGGTTCCCGCGTAGACTGCCAGTAGATGGATTGATTTGCCTTAATCTTTTCAACGAATCTTCTTTTCTTCATACACTTTTATTTTCACACACTTTTGTGACGACGATTACTTTTTAATTTATTCGATGATTATTCCTGTTCAAACACTTGTAGAACGACGCTATTACTCACACACTTTTATGACGACGACTCTTTTAAACTTATAAACTACGATTATCTTTTAACTATACTTCGAGGATTATTATTAAATACTTGTACGAAACGACGCAGTTACTATTTAATTTCGGCTAAAATTTTCACAACAATTTTTCTTCTTACTGCTAAAGAAACACTTTCTCCGGAACTCCCTTCTTTAATAAATTAACAACCAAAAAGACCCCTTGCGCTTCTCTTCCACCCTTATTTATAATTTTTATTTTCAAATGCTTTATTTCGATCCTCTTCCTTCATTGGCTTATTTTAAATCTTTTACGTTACTTCAGAACTGATGCAATTCCTTTCATTAGTCCTTTTAAAATAATTTCGGTTGAAGGCATTGAACTTTTGAATGCTTTGACTCCTTGGGGTCCGTGACTGACGTTAGTATAAGTTATTCTAGCTGTCGACCCTTTCAACTCTTCACAACTTATGACCTGCCGAGCACTGACCTTTTGGGAGCCCTCTATTTCGTTACAGTATACAAAACGTATAAAATAAAAATATATATACTAGTAGTTATTTACCATATAAGAAATGTTATACTGCAGCCATATTTTGTAAAACACCTAACACAAATTCTTTATATATTGTTTCAAATTCGAACGTTATTATTTAGAAGTAAAAGAGTGTTTTTTTCTATTATTTATTCGAGCATAAACTAAAGCAGGGGATACCCAAACACATATAATAGGGGACAAATGAGAGTGTTTGTAAAAATTTAAAAAAAAGGATTATATCATCTAATAAAAAAAACAACAAACAACCAAAGTATCTATAATATTATCAAGGTGAATGTGTCTGAACTAAGGGTCGTCTCACTCTAACGCACGCGCCATCACACACAGGCACACAGAGTACCTGCCGTGGGCCATCAGCATGAGTTATTTATTTATTTATTTATATCCCTCCAACTTTCATTTATTTAAATTGATATTTTAAATTGAATCCGTAATATATTTTTATTCTTATCTTCGTTCCTAGAGAAATGAGACCAAGCAATGTATAATTTACTTTAATAGAGTCTAAAATCAAGAATGTTTTCTACAAAATGAATTATAGTATGATGGCTAATAAATGCGAATAAACAATACTATCGTATAACTTTATCGAAAAATATGTACTTTTCGATTTTAATGAAATAAAGGAGCACAATGTAATAGTATAAAACATAATTTGTTTTTATTATTTACATTGCGATAAGCTGTGTATGAATAAATATGTATTAAAACGGTAATATTGACATTTACACAATTTATTGTACACATACATTGTGATAAACTGTGTATAAATAAATATGTATTAAAACGGTAATATTGACATTTACACAATTTATTGTACACATACATTGTGATAAACGGTGTATAAATAAATATGTATTAAAACGATAATATTGACATTTACACAGTTTATTGTACACATACATTGTGATAAACTGTGTATAAATAAATATGTATTAAAACAGTAATATTGACATTTACACAGTTTATTGTACACATACATTGCGATAAACTGTGTATGAATAAATATGTATTAAAACGGTAATATTGACATTTACACAGTTTATTGTACACATACATTGCGATAAGCTGAGTATGAATAAATATGTATTAAAACGGTAATATTGACATTTACACAATTTATTGTACACATACATTGTGATAAACTGTGTATAAATAAATATGTACTAAAATTGTAATATTGACATTTACACAATTTATTGTACACATACATTGTGATAAACTGTGTATGAATAAATATGTATTAAAACGGTAATATTGACATTTACACAATTTATTGTACACATACATTGTGATAAACTGTGTATAAATAAATATGTAGTAAAATTGTAATATTGACATTTACACAATTTATTGTACACATACATTGTGATAAACTGTGTATAAATAAATATGTATTAAAACGGTAATATTGACATTTACACAATTTATTGTACACATACATTGTGATAAACTGTGTATAAATAAATATGTACTAAAATTGTAATATTGACATTTACACAATTTATTGTACACATACATTGTGATAAACTGTGTATGAATAAATATGTATTAAAACGGTAATATTGACATTTACACAATTTATTGTACACATACATTGTGATAAACTGTGTATAAATAAATATGTAGTAAAATTGTAATATTGACATTTACACAATTTATTGTACACATACATTGTGATAAACTGTGTATAAATAAATATGTATTAAAACGGTAATATTGACATTTACACAATTTATTGTACACATACATTGTGATAAACTGTGTATAAATAAATATGTACTAAAATTGTAATATTGACATTTACACAATTTATTGTACACATACATTGTGATAAACTGTGTATAAATAAATATGTAGTAAAATTGTAATATTGACATTTACACAATTTATTGTACACATACATTGTGATAAACTGTGTATAAATAAATATGTATTAAAACGGTAATATTGACATTTACACAATTTATTGTACACATACATTGTGATAAACTGTGTATAAATAAATATGTACTAAAATTGTAATATTGACATTTACACAATTTATTGTACACATACATTGTGATAAACTGTGTATGAATAAATATGTATTAAAACGGTAATATTGACATTTACACAATTTATTGTACACATACATTGTGATAAACTGTGTATAAATAAATATGTAGTAAAATTGTAATATTGACATTTACACAATTTATTGTACACATACATTGTGATAAACTGTGTATAAATAAATATGTATTAAAACGGTAATATTGACATTTACACAATTTATTGTACACATACATTGTGATAAACTGTGTATAAATAAATATGTACTAAAATTGTAATATTGACATTTACACAATTTATTGTACACATACATTGTGATAAACTGTGTATAAATAAATATGTAGTAAAATTGTAATATTGACATTTACACAATTTATTGTACACATACATTGTGATAAACTGTGTATAAATAAATATGTATTAAAACGGTAATATTGACATTTACACAATTTATTGTACACATACATTGTGATAAACTGTGTATAAATAAATATGTACTAAAATTGTAATATTGACATTTACACAATTTATTGTACACATACATTGTGATAAACTGTGTATGAATAAATATGTATTAAAACGGTAATATTGACATTTACACAGTTTATTGTACACATACATTGCGATAAGCTGAGTATGAATAAATATGTATTAAAACGGTAATATTGACATTTACACAATTTATTGTACACATACATTGTGATAAACTGTGTATAAATAAATATGTATTAAAACGGTAATATTGACATTTACACAGTTTATTGTACACATACATTGTGATAAACTGTGTATGAATAAATATGTATTAAAACGGTAATATTGACATTTACACAGTTTATTGTACACATACATTGCGATAAGCTGTGAATAAATAAATATGTATTAAAACGGTAATATTGACATTTACACAGTTTATTGTACACATACATTGCGATAAACTGTGTATAAATAAATATGTATTAAAACGGTAATATTGACATTTACACAAATTATTGTACACATTCATTGCGATAAGCTGTGTATGAACAAATATGTATTAAAACGGTAATATTGACATTTACACAGTTTATTGTACACATACATTGCGATGAACTGTGTATGAACAAATATGTATTAAAACGGTAATATTGACATTTACACAATTTATTGTACACATCATACAGTCACTCATTTTGTAGCAAACATTGTTGATTTTGTGTTATAATTCAGTAAATTATACTTTGTTTGGTTTCATTTTTCTTGTAATTATATGTATTATTGATTTTATTTTCAAGTATCAAATAAAATCATTTAAAGATAAAGTGAATCCGAGTTTACTTTACTGTCACCTGACTCATACCATAGTCTACGCGTGGCTTGAGGGGAGATTACCGTACACCCTAATCCCTGCACTTGTGTGAGTGAAGGAACTCTTTGTTCAGCCGCATTCTCAGTTTGATGCTTGTATAGATGGGTTCTGAAATTTCACCTTCCTAATAGTTATAATGTCTTCAGGGGCTTACTTTAGTGAGTACGGTTATAGGAATCCCGAGAAACCCTTCTGGATCACACCTTTTCCCATTCAGTTTTGGGTTAGATCCCTCTCTTTCATTTTTCCTATCATGTCTCTCTTGACCAACACTTGTTCTCTTCTAACACTGATGCTATTGGATTATTTGAGCGCTAAAAGTCTTATATTTTCTTTTTTTATAAGGCTATGGTAACCAAAAGATGTTTTTGTTTTTTAACAACAAGAAATAAAACCCAGTTAATTATCAGTGAAACTCTTGCTTGAAATGAAAGTTTAAATCTTGTGTTAAGTGTAACAGCAGAGTATAAAATAAAATGTATGCTTCAAGTAAAGTTAGACTCTGTGTACGTTTGTAAGGGTGTTATAAGACAATGCAAATAGATCTAAATTTACCTAAAAAATGAAAGTGTTGAAGAACACTTGAAAGTATTTCCTTTTATAATAAATCGATGAGTTTATGAATTATTTAAAGCACCCTCTCATAGATTTCTGCACATGCACTTTAATTCATTTAAATCTATTTTTACTGTACTGTTTAAGTATTTGTGTTTTTGTGATTAATGTCCGAAGTGTTTTTATACAATTAATAGTTCGAAATTTATATTCCCATTTCTCAAATTCGATTCAACGATTTAGGTTTCAAAAATATTAGATAATAACGGATTTTTCATAATAATATGGTTTATTCAGACATTCTTTAGAGGTAATAGGTTGTAATCCCTGATAAAACCGTTAGTCACTTCTCAGTTGGCACTGAACCCTTGGTGTTAGTTGACTCATGATCTAGTTTCAAATTGGTATTTGAAATTTCTTGTGTTATTGTGAATTTTTTGATTTTTTTTTTTAGTCCTGTTCTCCCTTTTTATAGTTTTAGTTATTTTTACTGCCCATGCTTAGTTTTAGCCTTGTGTTCCTAACATAGTTACTATTCTTAGTTTATCCACCTAAGTTTTAGGATACTAAGATTAGGTTATGAGTATAACTCATCATAAAAGTTTATTTGAGATAATTGAAGAATACCCTGGCAGTATTATCGCTCATTGAAATGTAATCATGGGTTCAACGCAAGGATGCTGTATGTAAGACGAAATGAATGTCTGATTGTCAAGTTATGCTTCCTCCACACTTCCGAGAAGGTGAGATGACAAAAGTGTGGTCGTATCCCAGAGCAAAGTAAAACATAAATAGGGACTTCCACTTTTCTGTTTGGTTCACTCTCAGAAGTGTAACTACGGTTTTGTATAAAAAACATTATAATATAAACAATTTTAAACGTGTTATTTATGGTTCTCATAAAACTTATTTTGTCTTCATATCAACAGCACTCAGTTATACTGATTAAAAAAAAAAAAAAATCTATAATATTTACGTCTAAGGAAGCTTTGTGCAGTTACTTGACAGACATTTTTAGCTTATTTCCTTTTAATGAATTTTTATTATTTTTTTTACTAACGTAGACATAAAATGCTTGAATGGTTTTCAAATGAATAGAATACATTGAGTCCAAACATAAAGCAAAACGTCGACCAATCCATTAAATGATGGTGGTTTTTATACACTTTAATTCCACATTTCATCTCACAGAAGTTCTGACACAAACTTCATCATTTTAGGCTTAATTCCTCTAATGGAAGTTGTTTCTACTGTATAGAGATTTTGTCAATTCTGTAATAAACCCTGTGCGACATTAAATTACTGACTCTCTGCCTGCCTGAGTAGTTGACTCCTTGACTGGCTAACCAATCGATCTCCCTGATTGATTGACTGACTAGTTTAGTAACTGACTTACTGACTAACTATTTAACTGGTTAATTTAGCTAAATAATAACTCATATGTAAAATTTCTCAAATCAACATATATTGTGAGAGCTGTTTCACAGTTAAACATCTTCAGACAACTATGATTTACAAAATCGGACTCAAGTATCAACATCTATACTAAGAAAGTGGGGGATGGAATGCAAGGAAGGGGACTGAACCAGGACTACCTGAGAAGGTAAATGACGTGACAGGATATGTGACAATGGGTTTTAACAGAGGACATGGGTTAAACACTTCTTCATTGAGTTTGGATGCATGGCAATTGAGAACAGATCTGTTGACTTCTAAAACTTCTAAATAATTTAATTTTCTACTTTTTTGTTCAATATGCAAAACTTTTAGTGATATTTTCAGTGAGATCAAAACTATAACAAGAATCAATAAATGGTTAGCAAAATTTGAATCTGTTTTACCATACTACCAACAGTGTGCATGTTCTTTAATTCTAGTTTTAAAGGATCTACCAGTTTGACCTATGTAATCACGATTTTAACAATTGACTTTGTATACACCACTATTATATAATATTTCTCTTTTGTCTTTATTAACTAGCAATTCCCCTAGATTACTACTACAATCAAAAACAATTTTACTTGATTTTTATTTGTTATTAAATGCCCTGCTTTATAACTAATATTACCTACGAATTGTATCTTACAGTAATTATTTTTATTATTAATATCTGATTTGAATACCATATTAGTAATAATTAATTTCTGTTTTTTATATAAAATAATACCTATTAATTCAGCTGTGTATCCATTACTTAAGGCAATTTGTTTAATTGTATTCAATTCTATGTGGAAGTCTTCTGGTTGTAACGGTATGGTTACATATCTGTGCAACATGCTATTAAAGAGTGCATGTTTATGACTGATGGTGTGATTAGAATATAACTGGTTAATTGGCTGACTCACTGGCTGTTGGACTGACTGATTAAATTCTCTACCAGACTGATTAAACATTTGATTGAATGCACTCATTGCCTGAATAACTGGTTGATTGATTCATCATATAGTAACTGACTCAAAAATAAATAAATAAAAAAAAAAATGTGCCCCTTACAAAATTTGTCATAGACTTACCATGTTGCAGTCAAAGAATGATAAAACATTCTGAAGTAATTTCTCAAGTAATTACATTCTGGTTGTATTAGACAAATATAAACAATTATTCTTGTGTTTTGGAGTTTTTCTATAAAGTTGAATTCAGGAGTTGAAAATTCTTGAAAAATTGAGGTCGAAAAAAAAAACATGTTTAAGACTTAAGTTGCTTGTTTTTGTCGTCTAATAAATAATATTCGGGATAGAAAATGTAGTTTTCGTTTTTTTTTAAAGTTAACCTTGGATATGTTAACCAAGACAAAAATATGACATCCCTTTTATCATCGGAAGTCAACTCATTTTATCTATAAAAGTTTAATCTAAAATGCTTTGTTTTTAGATATTCACTCAATTTAAATTCCGCACCCATTATATAAAGAGAAGTTGCAGTAATTATGTTTCAAATATTTCTTCAGAAAATGTATGAAAGTGAATTAAGCAATTAAGAACTTTATTGATATTAAGAAAGGGTGTATTGTTCAACGTAAGATAAGCAGCTTGGAAACCACTTTAGTAAATAGCTGCTTTGTTTCTGCTATTATTAGATACTTCTTGCCTCACTGCGCCTACTTTACTTTGTCTTATGTAAATATTTAAAGATGTGAAGTCTGATTTTCTGATGATGTTTATTCTTTTCCTCGTAAATCACAATCACTGTTGACTCTGCATATTTCTGTTAGTCATACACTATCTAAGGGCCTATACATATGAGTTGACGATATGATATTCGTGCTCAACGCTCAGTATACCAGAGATAATCAGAAAATAAGGTACGATATATATGTATGTACTTCTAAATCATTTTTATTGTTATTCGACCTTCATTACTTTGATGTAGTGTAGTGGTTGGTGTAAATGCTGTTGGCCCCACGTTGGGGTCCTAATGATGTAGTGTGGGGTTAGTGACTGAAGAGGTGGGGTTTAGGGAGTATAGGATTGTCCTTGAAGTAGTTCTAGTCGGGCCTAGAGGCGACTGGTAAAGGAAGGAAGAGGAAGGATGATCGACTCGGGAGGGTCGAGGTGCTTTAGAGCGAGGTGAAAGGGGTTTCACCTACTTCCTAATGGTGAAAGGGGTTTCGGCCTACTGAGGACCTGTTGGCCCAGAAAAGGGTCAGTCGGTCTCAGGTGAAGTTGAGGAGAGGTAGGATGCGATATTGGCCACTATGGTTGGGTGTCCACCCACTATCGCTGGCGACAAAGCTCCTACAATTTATTTTCAGGAGGCGACTAGAGGGTGAAGCAAGATGCTGCCGTTGCTCGGATTTCTCAGTTTAATTTCTCTTACAGGAGGCCACCAGGTGATCCTTGGAGAGGCGACGATCTTGTATGCGAGGAGCAGGAGTCGAATGTTTCAAGAAACAAAACGGGTATGTGAGAAACAGTAGTAGCATTAGCAGCAGTGTGAGGTGTGAATTTAGTGTGGAGCCAGTGAAGGCGACTGTGTGGGTGAGAAGTGATGTGAGGTGGTCTTGGGCTCTCGGAAGAGAAGTGTTGATGAAGTTGAAGTTTTTTCTGGGTCTCCCTGAGGAGAAGTGATTTTTGGACTTATTGTGCGGGTACTTATACAACTTTAGCTCTGCCAGCCTAGGATTGGTCCTAGACAATGAGCTGTCCATTGTTTAAGTTCTACGAGAAGCGAACCATATGACGAGCGAGGTGTGTGTGATTGGTTCGGAATATTGTCGCGGAGCTCCATTGTTTGAAGTCGCGGAATTTTAAGCGCTCGACGTTAGCTGTCGGCCAATTAGAGACAAGTTGTGAGTGCGGGGTTTGTAAGGTGAGATTGGCCGAAGCAGAGCCGTTTTATGCCGGGGAATTGATGCGTGTGTGTGGTGTATGTGTGTTGGCAGGTTTCGCCGTGCGAGTGTTGGGAAACTAGTCGGGTGAACTAGTTCCCTGTTGTGTTGACGTTAACAACTTGTATCCCTTTAATGTAGGAAAATTCCGCATGCGTTTCAAACTACTTGTTTCATCTCTGTCTTCGTGAAGTCACAAGACAGAAAGGAATGATTTCAAATGGTAAAGCTACGACACGCTTGTGATTCAGTTTGAAATGCCGGAGAAACCGTATTACGAGTTGTCAATTTGTGACGAAGCGATATCATACGAAACAAGAAATGATCGTTTCTCATTCCTTCCAGAAAGATTCTAGTCTGGACTGCTGATTGCAATTTATTCTGGCCAAGATTTGTGTGTTCGTAGTGCGTTATAAATTGTATAATGGATGACTAAAATTCAGTGAGTTGTGGCGACTGGTTCTCTCTGGGGGCAGTTAGATCACTGGAGCTGTTTGTAATGTATTTAATTGCGTGTATATTGGTTAAACGGCACAGTAGGGCTTATTATACAGACTATCATCGCCCAGGTGATATCTTGTAGTTATATTGTAAGGTCATTGATTATATTAATTGTCAAATTTATTTAGACAAGCTGTTTACCCTTGTGTTGGTTTGATCCACGACATTCTCCAAGGTGCCATGCGATTGGCCTAATAGGCTTAGATCATGGCCTAAGTAAAACTCCATAACTGTTTGAAACGCTTCAGTTGATAGCAGAACTGGGTTACGATCCACAAACCTCTTAGTTATGGATTCACTACACTTGATCGCAAATGAAATTTCCTTGGTGTGATGTTTTGTCTGTAGAGGGGATGATTGAATTGGCTCTTGAGGAGATGTTACGCTGCAGCATGAATTAGAATAATGCCTTGGGATAAACGTATCACATGGCTTACTCTGGATCGTACTATGCAACTTCTTAATTATTTCGCAGTAGACAGTTGTGTTGATTGAAACAAGAAATGAAAAATGAATTTCGTCCATGATGGCGATGCCTCCACATATGGACTGTCACTTCAATTCGGATAGATAAATTCAATAAAAAAAGGTTTTAATATAAATAAAAATGAAATTTTGTCTGTTAGTGGGTTCGGAGTCCGATTTCATAGAATGATCATTTTAATCAAATTTTTGATCAGTTTAACTTTTAAGTACGTTTTTTAAAATTCTGTTTCATTCTTTCAAGTATTTCGATTAAAATTTTGGTTTTAATTCTAGGACAGAAAATTCTTGAATTTCAAATACTTTCGATAGCCACTGTCTTAAATGGTTACATATTTAAGCAAATAAAATCACCTTATAATGTGGTTTATATGGAATCCAGTAATAATAAATATTGGTTTACCAATCTATATTGTTTTCCAATGAAAGTTTTGTCTTGCAAAATTGGGCTGTATACAATAGGTAGTTCAATTTTTGTTTATCTGCTGTTATTGTTCAAACTATATTTATCCGTCAAGAGATTTGTTGGACATACTGTGCAACTTGTTTTGTTTTGACATACAATATATATTATGTTTTTGAAGTCAATAGTTTTAATACTGTCCATAACCAATAAAGAGAATTGCCTGGAGACTCTTTTATTGACTTTCCATGTTTACTTGACTCAGTTTATTGCAAAAGTTTTATCGTGGATAATGAAAGAAAACTTTTATCTTCTAACTTGTGGTCAAAAGTTTCACCAACGTCTCGCCATTCATTTTAATCTTTATTTGGTAGTGTTAAGCTTAACTCGGCCGTCATACGTAGTATAAGGTAGACAACTTATAATAATGAGGAGAAAATACAAAATCACCACTTACTTACCGATATTTAGGTTTTATTGTGTTATAAAAAAGTATAAAACATATTTTTTGATGTGTCAGTTATTAATAATAATATAGTAAATAGTTTATTTTATGTTAATAATTTAAATAACAATTAGTAATGTAATCAATGACTTGTAGATACCATATACAAGGGTTGTTTAAAAAAGACAGTGTCTTCGAAATGAAAGAATTTCTACTCACCCTGTATACGAAGTATAGAGTGAGTTTGGTAATTTTGACCTTCGTTTTTTGACTGATCTTCGCGTTTCATAGCCTCAGAAAACAGAAAAAATAATTTTAAAATGTCGAAATGGTTAAAGCAGCATTTTGTTCATATCTCTTGTTTTATTTAACTAATAATACACTAATATAGATACAAATTTGTAGATTTCAATTCTGCATGTAATGATACTTAACCCCACATCTCTACGATGACAAATAGCAAAGTCATTGTCAAAAATGTAACTTCGAACCCTTATCTCCAAATTTGTATATTTAGCAGATTTAGGGACAATTCATCAACGCGAGTATATAAAGTGGAGGCTTCTTCACGTATGTACTGCTTTGAAGCCTGCTTGGGCCAAGAGACTGACATGAACAAAGCAAGTGGAGACTGTTGCCCATAATCTCCCAATGATGGCTTAGACTTTCCTCTTGATCACAATGTATTTATAAAATATATCTGTTTATCCTGTCACTGTCATAGTTGTCCTACATATTCTTCTATCTTGGCATTTTCACGCTGTGAATTTCTTTTCTCTAATCTCCCAATGACGGCCTAGACCTTCCTCTTGATCACAATGTATATATTAAATATATATCTGTTTATACTGTCACTATCTGAGTTGTCCTCCATATTCTTCTATCTTGGCATTTTCACGCTGTGAATTTCTTTTCTCTAATCTCCCAATGACGGCCTAGACCTTCCTCTTGATCACAATGTATTTATAAAATATATCTGTTTATACTGTCACTATCTGAGTTGTCCTCCATATTCTTCTATCTTGGCATTTTCACGCTGTGAATTTCTTTTCTCTAATCTCCCAATGACGGCCTAGACCTTCCTCTTGATCACAATGTATATATTAAATGTATCTGTTTATCCTGTCACTGTCATAGTTGTCCTCCATATTCTTCTATCTTGGTATTTTCACCCTGTGAATTTCTTTTCTCTAATCTCCCAATGACGGCCTAGACCTTCCTCTTGATCACAATGTATATATTAAATATATCTGTTTATCCTGTCACTGTCATAGTTGTCCTCCATATTCTTTTCTCTTGGCATTTTCACGCTGTGAATTTCTTTTCTCTAATCTCCCAATGACGGCCTAGACCTTCCTCTTGATCACAATGTATATATTAAATGTATCTGTTTATCCTGTCACTGTCATAGTTGTCCTCCATATTCTTCTATCTTGGTATTTTCACCCTGTGAATTTCTTTTCTCTAATCTCCCAATGACGGCCTAGACCTTCCTCTTGATCACAATGTATATATTAAATATATATCTGTTTATACTGTCACTATCTGAGTTGTCCTCCATATTCTTCTATCTTGGTATTTTCACCCTGTGAATTTCTTTTCTCTAATCTCCCAATGACGGCCTAGACCTTCCTCTTGATCACAATGTATTTATAAAATATATCTGTTTATCCTGTCACTGTCATAGTTGTCCTCCATATTCTTCTATCTTGGCATTTTCACGCTGTGAATTTCTTTTCTCTAATCTCCCAATGACGGCCTAGACCTTCCTCTTGATCACAATGTATTTATAAAATATATCTGTTTATCCTGTCACTATCTGAGTTGTCATCCATATTCTTCTATCTTGGCATTTTCACGCTGTGAATTTCTTTTCTCTAATCTCCCAATGACGGCCTAGACCTTCCTCTTGATCACAATGTATTTATAAAATATATCTGTTTATCCTGTCACTGTCATAGTTGTCCTACATATTCTTCTATCTTGGCATTTTCACGCTGTGAATTTCTTTTCTCTAATCTCCCAATGACGGCCTAGACCTTCCTCTTGATCACAATGTATTTATAAAATATATCTGTTTATCCTGTCACTGTCATAGTTGTCCTCCATATTCTTCTATCTTGGCATTTTCACGCTGTGAATTTCTTTTCTCTAATCTCCCAATGGTGGCATAGACCTTCCTCTTGATCACAATGTATATATATATATATATATATATATATATATATATATATATATATATATATATATATATCTGTTTATACTGTCACTGTCATAGTTGTCCTCCATATTCTTCTATCTTGGCATTTTCACGCTGTGAATTTATTTTCTCTAATCTCCCAATGACGGCCTAGACCTTCCTCTTGATCACAATGTATATATTAATTATATATCTGTTTATACTGTCACTGTCATAGTTGTCCTCCATATTCTTCTATATTGGCATTTTCACGCTGTGAATTTCTTTTCTCTAATCTCCCAATGACGGCCTAGACCTTCCTCTTGATCACAATGTATATATTAAATATATATCTGTTTATACTGTCACTATCTGAGTTGTCCTCCATATTCTTCTATCTTGGTATTTTCACCCTGTGAATTTCTTTTCTCTAATCTCCCAATGACGGCCTAGACCTTCCTCTTGATCACAATGTATATATTAAATATATATCTGTTTATACTGTCACTATCTGAGTTGTCCTCCATATTCTTCTATCTTGGTATTTTCACCCTGTGAATTTCTTTTCTCTAATCTCCCAATGACGGCCTAGACCTTCCTCTTGATCACAATGTATTTATAAAATATATCTGTTTATCCTGTCACTGTCATAGTTGTCCTCCATATTCTTCTATCTTGGCATTTTCACGCTGTGAATTTCTTTTCTCTAATCTCCCAATGACGGCCTAGACCTTCCTCTTGATCACAATGTATTTATAAAATATATCTGTTTATCCTGTCACTATCTGAGTTGTCATCCATATTCTTCTATCTTGGCATTTTCACGCTGTGAATTTCTTTTCTCTAATCTCCCAATGACGGCCTAGACCTTCCTCTTGATCACAATGTATTTATAAAATATATCTGTTTATCCTGTCACTATCTGAGTTGTCATCCATATTCTTCTATCTTGGCATTTTCACGCTGTGAATTTCTTTTCTCTAATCTCCCAATGACGGCCTAGACCTTCCTCTTGATCACAATGTATTTATAAAATATATCTGTTTATCCTGTCACTGTCATAGTTGTCCTACATATTCTTCTATCTTGGCATTTTCACGCTGTGAATTTCTTTTCTCTAATCTCCCAATGACGGCCTAGACCTTCCTCTTGATCACAATGTATTTATAAAATATATCTGTTTATCCTGTCACTGTCATAGTTGTCCTCCATATTCTTCTATCTTGGCATTTTCACGCTGTGAATTTCTTTTCTCTAATCTCCCAATGACGGCCTAGACCTTCCTCTTGATCACAATGTATTTATAAAATATATCTGTTTATCCTGTCACTATCTGAGTTGTCCTCCATATTCTTCTATATTGGCATTTTCACGCTGTGAATTTCTTTTCTCTAATCTCCCAATGACGGCCTAGACCTTCCTCTTGATCACAATGTATTTATAAAATATATCTGTTTATCCTGTCACTGTCATAGTTGTCCTACATATTCTTCTATCTTGGCATTTTCACGCTGTGAATTTCTTTTCTCTAATCTCCCAATGACGGCCTAGACCTTCCTCTTGATCACAATGTATTTATAAAATATATCTGTTTATCCTGTCACTGTCATAGTTGTCCTCCATATTCTTCTATCTTGGCATTTTCACGCTGTCAATTTCTTTTCTCTTATCTCCCAATGACGGCCTAGACCTTCCTCTTGATCACAATGTATATATTAATTATATATCTGTTTATACTGTCACTGTCATAGTTGTCCTCCATATTCTTCTATATTGGCATTTTCACGCTGTGAATTTCTTTTCTCTAATCTCCCAATGACGGCCTAGACCTTCCTCTTGATCACAATGTATATATTAAATATATATCTGTTTATACTGTCACTATCTGAGTTGTCCTCCATATTCTTCTATCTTGGCATTTTCACGCTGTGAATTTCTTTTCTCTAATCTCCCAATGACGGCCTAGACCTTCCTCTTGATCGCAATGTATATATTAAATATATATCTGTTTATATTGTCACTATCTGAGTTGTCCTACATATTCTTCTATCTTGGCATTTTCACGCTGTGAATTTCTTTTCTCTAATCTCCCAATGACGGCCTAGACCTTCCTCTTGATCGCAATGTATATATTAAATATATATCTGTTTATACTGTCACTGTCTGAGTTGTCCTCCATATTCTTCTATATTGGCATTTTCACGCTGTGAATTTCTTTTCTCTAATCTCCCAATGACGGCCTAGACCTTCCTCTTGATCACAATGTATATATTAAATATATATCTGTTTATACTGTCACTATCTGAGTTGTCCTCCATATTCTTCTATATTGGTATTTTCACGCTGTGAATTTCTTTTCTCTAATCTCCCAATGACGGCATAGACCTTCCTCTTGATCACAATGTATTTATAAAATATATCTGTTTATCCTGTCACTGTCATAGTTGTCCTCCATATTCTTCTATCTTGGCATTTTCACGCTGTGAATTTCTTTTCTCTAATCTCCCAATGAAGGCATAGACCTTCCTCTTGATCACAATGTATATATATATATATATATATATATATATATATATATATATATATCTGTTTATACTGTCACTGTCATAGTTGTCCTCCATATTCTTCTATCTTGGCATTTTCACGCTGTGAATTTATTTACTCTAATCTCCCAATGACGGCCTAGACCTTCCTCTTGATCACAATGTATATATTAATTATATATCTGTTTATACTGTCACTGTCATAGTTGTCCTCCATATTCTTCTATCTTGGCATTTTCACGCTGTGAATTTCTTTTCTCTTATCTCCCAATGACGGCCTAGACCTTCCTCTTGATCACAATGTATATATTAATTATATATCTGTTTATACTGTCACTGTCATAGTTGTCCTCCATATTCTTCTATCTTGGCATTTTCACGCTGTGAATTTCTTTTCCCTAATCTCCCAATGACGGCCTAGACCTTCCTCTTGATCACAATGTATATATTAAATATATATCTGTTTATATTGTCACTATCTGAGTTGTCCTACATATTCTTCTATCTTGGCATTTTCACGCTGTGAATTTCTTTTCTCTAATCTCCCAATGACGGCCTAGACCTTCCTCTTGATCGCAATGTATATATTAAATATATATCTCTTTATACTGTCACTGTCTGAGTTGTCCTCCATATTCTTCTATATTGGCATTTTCACGCTGTGAATTTCTTTTCTCTAATCTCCCAATGACGGCCTAGACCTTCCTCTTGATCACAATGTATATATTAAATATATATCTGTTTATACTGTCACTATCTGAGTTGTCCTCCATATTCTTCTATCTTGGCATTTTCACGCTGTGAATTTCTTTTCTCTAATCTCCCAATGACGGCCTAGACCTTCCTCTTGATCGCAATGTATATATTAAATATATATCTGTTTATATTGTCACTATCTGAGTTGTCCTACATATTCTTCTATCTTGGCATTTTCACGCTGTGAATTTCTTTTCTCTAATCTCCCAATGACGGCCTAGACCTTCCTCTTGATCGCAATGTATATATTAAATATATATCTGTTTATACTGTCACTGTCTGAGTTGTCCTCCATATTCTTCTATATTGGCATTTTCACGCTGTGAATTTCTTTTCTCTAATCTCCCAATGACGGCCTAGACCTTCCTCTTGATCACAATGTATATATTAAATATATATCTGTTTATACTGTCACTATCTGAGTTGTCCTCCATATTCTTCTATATTGGTATTTTCACGCTGTGAATTTCTTTTCTCTAATCTCCCAATGACGGCCTAGACCTTCCTCTTGATCACAATGTATATATTAAATATATCTCTTTATATTGTCACTATCTGAGTTGTCCTCCATATTCTTCTATCTTGGCATTTTCACGCTGTGAATTTCTTTTCTCTAATCTCCCAATGGTGGCTTAGACCTTCCTCTTGATCACAATGTATATATTAAAAATATCTGTTTATATTGTCACTATCTGAGTTGTCCTCCATATTCTTCTATCTTGGCATTTTCACGCTGTGAATTTCTTTTCTCTAATCTCCCAATGGTGGCTTAGACCTTCCTCTTGATCACAATGTATATATTAAAAATATCTGTTTATATTGTCACTATCTGAGTTGTCCTACATATTCTTCTATCTTGGCATTTTCACGCTGTGAATTTCTTTTCTCTAATCTCCCAATGACGGCCTAGACCTTCCTCTTGATCGCAATGTATATATTAAATGTATCTGTTTATCCTGTCACTGTCATAGTTGTCCTCCATATTCTTCTATCTTGGTATTTTCACCCTGTGAATTTCTTTTCTCTAATCTCCCAATGACGGCCTAGACCTTCCTCTTGATCACAATGTATATATTAAATATATATCTGTTTATACTGTCACTATCTGAGTTGTCCTCCATATTCTTCTATCTTGGTATTTTCACCCTGTGAATTTCTTTTCTCTAATCTCCCAATGACGGCCTAGACCTTCCTCTTGATCACAATGTATTTATAAAATATATCTGTTTATCCTGTCACTGTCATAGTTGTCCTCCATATTCTTCTATCTTGGCATTTTCACGCTGTGAATTTCTTTTCTCTAATCTCCCAATGACGGCCTAGACCTTCCTCTTGATCACAATGTATTTATAAAATATATCTGTTTATCCTGTCACTATCTGAGTTGTCATCCATATTCTTCTATCTTGGCATTTTCACGCTGTGAATTTCTTTTCTCTAATCTCCCAATGACGGCCTAGACCTTCCTCTTGATCACAATGTATTTATAAAATATATCTGTTTATCCTGTCACTGTCATAGTTGTCCTACATATTCTTCTATCTTGGCATTTTCACGCTGTGAATTTCTTTTCTCTAATCTCCCAATGACGGCCTAGACCTTCCTCTTGATCACAATGTATTTATAAAATATATCTGTTTATCCTGTCACTGTCATAGTTGTCCTCCATATTCTTCTATCTTGGCATTTTCACGCTGTGAATTTCTTTTCTCTAATCTCCCAATGGTGGCATAGACCTTCCTCTTGATCACAATGTATATATATATATATATATATATATATATATATATATATATATATATATATATATATATCTGTTTATACTGTCACTGTCATAGTTGTCCTCCATATTCTTCTATCTTGGCATTTTCACGCTGTGAATTTATTTTCTCTAATCTCCCAATGACGGCCTAGACCTTCCTCTTGATCACAATGTATATATTAATTATATATCTGTTTATACTGTCACTGTCATAGTTGTCCTCCATATTCTTCTATCTTGGCATTTTCACGCTGTGAATTTCTTTTCTCTTATCTCCCAATGACGGCCTAGACCTTCCTCTTGATCACAATGTATATATTAATTATATATCTGTTTATACTGTCACTGTCATAGTTGTCCTCCATATTCTTCTATATTGGCATTTTCACGCTGTGAATTTCTTTTCTCTAATCTCCCAATGACGGCCTAGACCTTCCTCTTGATCACAATGTATATATTAAATATATATCTGTTTATACTGTCACTATCTGAGTTGTCCTCCATATTCTTCTATCTTGGTATTTTCACCCTGTGAATTTCTTTTCTCTAATCTCCCAATGACGGCCTAGACCTTCCTCTTGATCACAATGTATATATTAAATATATATCTGTTTATACTGTCACTATCTGAGTTGTCCTCCATATTCTTCTATCTTGGTATTTTCACCCTGTGAATTTCTTTTCTCTAATCTCCCAATGACGGCCTAGACCTTCCTCTTGATCACAATGTATTTATAAAATATATCTGTTTATCCTGTCACTGTCATAGTTGTCCTCCATATTCTTCTATCTTGGCATTTTCACGCTGTGAATTTCTTTTCTCTAATCTCCCAATGACGGCCTAGACCTTCCTCTTGATCACAATGTATTTATAAAATATATCTGTTTATCCTGTCACTATCTGAGTTGTCATCCATATTCTTCTATCTTGGCATTTTCACGCTGTGAATTTCTTTTCTCTAATCTCCCAATGACGGCCTAGACCTTCCTCTTGATCACAATGTATTTATAAAATATATCTGTTTATCCTGTCACTATCTGAGTTGTCATCCATATTCTTCTATCTTGGCATTTTCACGCTGTGAATTTCTTTTCTCTAATCTCCCAATGACGGCCTAGACCTTCCTCTTGATCACAATGTATTTATAAAATATATCTGTTTATCCTGTCACTGTCATAGTTGTCCTACATATTCTTCTATCTTGGCATTTTCACGCTGTGAATTTCTTTTCTCTAATCTTCCAATGACGGCCTAGACCTTCCTCTTGATCACAATGTATTTATAAAATATATCTGTTTATCCTGTCACTGTCATAGTTGTCCTCCATATTCTTCTATCTTGGCATTTTCACGCTGTGAATTTCTTTTCTCTAATCTCCCAATGACGGCCTAGACCTTCCTCTTGATCACAATGTATTTATAAAATATATCTGTTTATCCTGTCACTATCTGAGTTGTCATCCATATTCTTCTATCTTGGCATTTTCACGCTGTGAATTTCTTTTCTCTAATCTCCCAATGACGGCCTAGACCTTCCTCTTGATCACAATGTATTTATAAAATATATCTGTTTATCCTGTCACTGTCATAGTTGTCCTACATATTCTTCTATCTTGGCATTTTCACGCTGTGAATTTCTTTTCTCTAATCTCCCAATGACGGCCTAGACCTTCCTCTTGATCACAATGTATTTATAAAATATATCTGTTTATCCTGTCACTGTCATAGTTGTCCTCCATATTCTTCTATCTTGGCATTTTCACGCTGTGAATTTCTTTTCTCTTATCTCCCAATGACGGCCTAGACCTTCCTCTTGATCACAATGTATATATTAATTATATATCTGTTTATACTGTCACTGTCATAGTTGTCCTCCATATTCTTCTATATTGGCATTTTCACGCTGTGAATTTCTTTTCTCTAATCTCCCAATGACGGCCTAGACCTTCCTCTTGATCACAATGTATATATTAAATATATATCTGTTTATACTGTCACTATCTGAGTTGTCCTCCATATTCTTCTATCTTGGCATTTTCACGCTGTGAATTTCTTTTCTCTAATCTCCCAATGACGGCCTAGACCTTCCTCTTGATCGCAATGTATATATTAAATATATATCTGTTTATATTGTCACTATCTGAGTTGTCCTACATATTCTTCTATCTTGGCATTTTCACGCTGTGAATTTCTTTTCTCTAATCTCCCAATGACGGCCTAGACCTTCCTCTTGATCGCAATGTATATATTAAATATATATCTGTTTATACTGTCACTGTCTGAGTTGTCCTCCATATTCTTCTATATTGGCATTTTCACGCTGTGAATTTCTTTTCTCTAATCTCCCAATGACGGCCTAGACCTTCCTCTTGATCACAATGTATATATTAAATATATATCTGTTTATACTGTCACTATCTGAGTTGTCCTCCATATTCTTCTATATTGGTATTTTCACGCTGTGAATTTCTTTTCTCTAATCTCCCAATGACGGCATAGACCTTCCTCTTGATCACAATGTATTTATAAAATATATCTGTTTATCCTGTCACTGTCATAGTTGTCCTCCATATTCTTCTATCTTGGCATTTTCACGCTGTGAATTTCTTTTCTCTAATCTCCCAATGACGGCCTAGACCTTCCTCTTGATCACAATGTATTTATAAAATATATCTGTTTATCCTGTCACTGTCATAGTTGTCCTCCATATTCTTCTATCTTGGCATTTTCACGCTGTGAATTTCTTTTCTCTAATCTCCCAATGACGGCCTAGACCTTCCTCTTGATCACAATGTATTTATAAAATATATCTGTTTATCCTGTCACTGTCATAGTTGTCCTCCATATTCTTCTATCTTGGCATTTTCACGCTGTGAATTTCTTTTCTCTAATCTCCCAATGACGGCCTAGACCTTCCTCTTGATCACAATGTATTTATAAAATATATCTGTTTATCCTGTCACTGTCATAGTTGTCCTCCATATTCTTCTATCTTGGCATTTTCACGCTGTGAATTTCTTTTCTCTAATCTCCCAATGACGGCCTAGACCTTCCTCTTGATCACAATGTATTTATAAAATATATCTGTTTATCCTGTCACTGTCATAGTTGTCCTCCATATACTTCTATCTTGGCATTTTCACGCTGTGAATTTCTTTTCTCTAATCTCCCAATGACGGCCTAGACCTTCCTCTTGATCACAATGTATTTATAAAATATATCTGTTTATCCTGTCACTATCTGAGTTGTCATCCATAGTCTTCTATCTTGGCATTTTCACGCTGTGAATTTCTTTTCTCTAATCTCCCAATGACGGCCTAGACCTTCCTCTTGATCACAATGTATTTATAAAATATATCTGTTTATCCTGTCACTATCTGAGTTGTCATCCATATTCTTCTATCTTGGCATTTTCACGCTGTGAATTTCTTTTCTCTAATCTCCCAATGACGGCCTAGACCTTCCTCTTGATCACAATGTATTTATAAAATATATCTGTTTATCCTGTCACTGTCATAGTTGTCCTACATATTCTTCTATCTTGGCATTTTCACGCTGTGAATTTCTTTTCTCTAATCTCCCAATGACGGCCTAGACCTTCCTCTTGATCACAATGTATTTATAAAATATATCTGTTTATCCTGTCACTGTCATAGTTGTCCTCCATATTCTTCTATCTTGGCATTTTCACGCTGTGAATTTCTTTTCTCTAATCTCCCAATGAAGGCATAGACCTTCCTCTTGATCACAATGTATATATATATATATATATATATATCTGTTTATACTGTCACTATCTGAGTTGTCCTCCATATTCTTCTATCTTGGCATTTTCACGCTGTGAATTTATTTTCTCTAATCTCCCAATGACGGCCTAGACCTTCCTCTTGATCACAATGTATTTATAAAATATATCTGTTTATCCTGTCACTGTCATAGTTGTCCTACATATTCTTCTATCTTGGCATTTTCACGCTGTGAATTTCTTTTCTCTAATCTCCCAATGACGGCCTAGACCTTCCTCTTGATCGCAATGTATATATTAAATATATATCTCTTTATACTGTCACTGTCTGAGTTGTCCTCCATATTCTTCTATATTGGCATTTTCACGCTGTGAATTTCTTTTCTCTAATCTCCCAATGACGGCCTAGACCTTCCTCTTGATCACAATGTATATATTAAATATATATCTGTTTATACTGTCACTATCTGAGTTGTCCTCCATATTCTTCTATCTTGGCATTTTCACGCTGTGAATTTCTTTTCTCTAATCTCCCAATGACGGCCTAGACCTTCCTCTTGATCGCAATGTATATATTAAATATATATCTGTTTATATTGTCACTATCTGAGTTGTCCTACATATTCTTCTATCTTGGCATTTTCACGCTGTGAATTTCTTTTCTCTAATCTCCCAATGACGGCCTAGACCTTCCTCTTGATCGCAATGTATATATTAAATATATATCTGTTTATACTGTCACTGTCTGAGTTGTCCTCCATATTCTTCTATATTGGCATTTTCACGCTGTGAATTTCTTTTCTCTAATCTCCCAATGACGGCCTAGACCTTCCTCTTGATCACAATGTATATATTAAATATATATCTGTTTATACTGTCACTATCTGAGTTGTCCTCCATATTCTTCTATATTGGTATTTTCACGCTGTGAATTTCTTTTCTCTAATCTCCCAATGACGGCCTAGACCTTCCTCTTGATCACAATGTATATATTAAATATATCTGTTTATACTGTCACTGTCATAGTTGTCCTCCATATTCTTCTATATTGGCATTTTCACGCTGTGAATTTCTTTTCTCTAATCTCCCAATGACGGCCTAGACCTTCCTCTTGATCACAATGTATATATTAAATATATATCTGTTTATACTGTCACTATCTGAGTTGTCCTCCATATTCTTCTATCTTGGTATTTTCACCCTGTGAATTTCTTTTCTCTAATCTCCCAATGACGGCCTAGACCTTCCTCTTGATCACAATGTATATATTAAATATATATCTGTTTATACTGTCACTATCTGAGTTGTCCTCCATATTCTTCTATCTTGGTATTTTCACCCTGTGAATTTCTTTTCTCTAATCTCCCAATGACGGCCTAGACCTTCCTCTTGATCACAATGTATTTATAAAATATATCTGTTTATCCTGTCACTGTCATAGTTGTCCTCCATATTCTTCTATCTTGGCATTTTCACGCTGTGAATTTCTTTTCTCTAATCTCCCAATGACGGCCTAGACCTTCCTCTTGATCACAATGTATTTATAAAATATATCTGTTTATCCTGTCACTATCTGAGTTGTCATCCATATTCTTCTATCTTGGCATTTTCACGCTGTGAATTTCTTTTCTCTAATCTCCCAATGACGGCCTAGACCTTCCTCTTGATCACAATGTATTTATAAAATATATCTGTTTATCCTGTCACTATCTGAGTTGTCATCCATATTCTTCTATCTTGGCATTTTCACGCTGTGAATTTCTTTTCTCTAATCTCCCAATGACGGCCTAGACCTTCCTCTTGATCACAATGTATTTATAAAATATATCTGTTTATCCTGTCACTGTCATAGTTGTCCTACATATTCTTCTATCTTGGCATTTTCACGCTGTGAATTTCTTTTCTCTAATCTCCCAATGACGGCCTAGACCTTCCTCTTGATCACAATGTATTTATAAAATATATCTGTTTATCCTGTCACTGTCATAGTTGTCCTCCATATTCTTCTATCTTGGCATTTTCACGCTGTGAATTTCTTTTCTCTAATCTCCCAATGACGGCCTAGACCTTCCTCTTGATCACAATGTATTTATAAAATATATCTGTTTATCCTGTCACTATCTGAGTTGTCATCCATATTCTTCTATCTTGGCATTTTCACGCTGTGAATTTCTTTTCTCTAATCTCCCAATGACGGCCTAGACCTTCCTCTTGATCACAATGTATTTATAAAATATATCTGTTTATCCTGTCACTGTCATAGTTGTCCTACATATTCTTCTATCTTGGCATTTTCACGCTGTGAATTTCTTTTCTCTAATCTCCCAATGACGGCCTAGACCTTCCTCTTGATCACAATGTATTTATAAAATATATCTGTTTATCCTGTCACTGTCATAGTTGTCCTCCATATTCTTCTATCTTGGCATTTTCACGCTGTGAATTTCTTTTCTCTTATCTCCCAATGACGGCCTAGACCTTCCTCTTGATCACAATGTATATATTAATTATATATCTGTTTATACTGTCACTGTCATAGTTGTCCTCCATATTCTTCTATATTGGCATTTTCACGCTGTGAATTTCTTTTCTCTAATCTCCCAATGACGGCCTAGACCTTCCTCTTGATCACAATGTATATATTAAATATATATCTGTTTATACTGTCACTATCTGAGTTGTCCTCCATATTCTTCTATCTTGGCATTTTCACGCTGTGAATTTCTTTTCTCTAATCTCCCAATGACGGCCTAGACCTTCCTCTTGATCGCAATGTATATATTAAATATATATCTGTTTATATTGTCACTATCTGAGTTGTCCTACATATTCTTCTATCTTGGCATTTTCACGCTGTGAATTTCTTTTCTCTAATCTCCCAATGACGGCCTAGACCTTCCTCTTGATCGCAATGTATATATTAAATATATATCTGTTTATACTGTCACTGTCTGAGTTGTCCTCCATATTCTTCTATATTGGCATTTTCACGCTGTGAATTTCTTTTCTCTAATCTCCCAATGACGGCCTAGACCTTCCTCTTGATCACAATGTATATATTAAATATATATCTGTTTATACTGTCACTATCTGAGTTGTCCTCCATATTCTTCTATATTGGTATTTTCACGCTGTGAATTTCTTTTCTCTAATCTCCCAATGACGGCATAGACCTTCCTCTTGATCACAATGTATTTATAAAATATATCTGTTTATCCTGTCACTGTCATAGTTGTCCTCCATATTCTTCTATCTTGGCATTTTCACGCTGTGAATTTCTTTTCTCTAATCTCCCAATGACGGCCTAGACCTTCCTCTTGATCACAATGTATTTATAAAATATATCTGTTTATCCTGTCACTGTCATAGTTGTCCTCCATATTCTTCTATCTTGGCATTTTCACGCTGTGAATTTCTTTTCTCTAATCTCCCAATGACGGCCTAGACCTTCCTCTTGATCACAATGTATTTATAAAATATATCTGTTTATCCTGTCACTGTCATAGTTGTCCTCCATATTCTTCTATCTTGGCATTTTCACGCTGTGAATTTCTTTTCTCTAATCTCCCAATGACGGCCTAGACCTTCCTCTTGATCACAATGTATTTATAAAATATATCTGTTTATCCTGTCACTGTCATAGTTGTCCTCCATATTCTTCTATCTTGGCATTTTCACGCTGTGAATTTCTTTTCTCTAATCTCCCAATGACGGCCTAGACCTTCCTCTTGATCACAATGTATTTATAAAATATATCTGTTTATCCTGTCACTGTCATAGTTGTCCTCCATATACTTCTATCTTGGCATTTTCACGCTGTGAATTTCTTTTCTCTAATCTCCCAATGACGGCCTAGACCTTCCTCTTGATCACAATGTATATATTAAATATATATCTGTTTATACTGTCACTATCTGAGTTGTCCTCCATATTCTTCTATATTGGTATTTTCACGCTGTGAATTTCTTTTCTCTAATCTCCCAATGACGGCCTAGACCTTCCTCTTGATCACAATGTATATATTAAATATATCTGTTTATACTGTCACTGTCATAGTTGTCCTCCATATTCTTCTATATTGGCATTTTCACGCTGTGAATTTCTTTTCTCTAATCTCCCAATGACGGCCTAGACCTTCCTCTTGATCACAATGTATATATTAAATATATATCTGTTTATACTGTCACTATCTGAGTTGTCCTCCATATTCTTCTATATTGGTATTTTCACGCTGTGAATTTCTTTTCTCTAATCTCCCAATGACGGCCTAGACCTTCCTCTTGATCACAATGTATATATTAAATATATCTGTTTATATTGTCACTATCTGAGTTGTCCTCCATATTCTTCTATCTTGGCATTTTCACGCTGTGAATTTCTTTTCTCTAATCTCCCAATGGTGGCTTAGACCTTCCTCTTGATCACAATGTATATATTAAAAATATCTGTTTATATTGTCACTATCTGAGTTGTCCTCCATATTCTTCTATCTTGGCATTTTCACCCTGTGAATTTCTTTTCTCTAATCTCCCAATGGTGGCTTAGACCTTCCTCTTGATCACAATGTATATATTAAATATATCTGTTTATATTGTCACTATCTGAGTTGTCCTCCATATTCTTCTATCTTGGCATTTTCACCCTGTGAATTTCTTTTCTCTAATCTCCCAATGGTGGCTTAGACCTTCCTCTTAATCGCAAGGTATGTCTTAGCATTGTCACTAAGATTCTCAAAGTCTAATTATTAACAAAAAATTAAGGAGAATGGGGAGTGTGAGAATTCCAAGATCGAAATCCTTACTCAAAATAAATGTGTCAACTATCTTGGAAGCTGTATGTTTCTGGGAATAAGACAATTATTCCATCGTTTTCTACTATTTATTAAATGTTTGACTCAAACAGTTTACTAGCTGTAAATATTTTACACTGTATAAAGTAAAGGAAATTAATAGTTTCCCTTCCAGTTCTAAGCTATGTGGAGTAATTAAAATCAGAGGAAATTAATATAAGAGAAGTTGAAATAAATATCGTTATTACAGCTCGAGGGCTGTAAAAAACAAAATGGTTGGAAGCTGTATCTGACCTTGTAGAATGTTGGTATTTAATTTTAACTCTGCATTGCAATAGGCTGTAATAAGGGTTGTAGTTGAAACGTCTAATTTTTACTTTTTGAGCTAAATGGTTTTTTGAAGTTTTACTGTTTTTAACTTATTAGTTTATCACTAAAACAAAGTTGTCGTTTCACACTTTTCACTGTCTTTTAATTTTAGACATATTCACCTTTGAAATTGACGTTTTATTACACTTGGTCATCTTATTAGTCTTCCTTAATAATCCTATTTATTAATTAACTTTTAATTCCTATACTTATTTTGCCCTTTATACGATTTAATTTGTTCCAAACTTTAATTGTCAATAACTATTTAATTATTGTCCCAATTAAGCTTATACTTTATCATTATATACTCTCTTTATCTGAATTTATTATGTTTATTATATTTTAGTATATTTATTGTGTTTACTATTTTTTATCACCTTTGCATTTTATTTAAGAACTTCCTCCCCTTCCCCCAGAATAACCATTAAAACTTTTTTTTGACTGAATTTCCTATTTAATTATTTAATTATTATTAATGAATTTTGTATTATTTCCTATCACTAACAATTTCACAAAGTTATTGTTTAATTATCTTACTTATAATAATAACTTAATTTGATATAAATTTGAAAAGGGAAATCTCTTCACTAAAGTTGCAAATGTTTAGCAACTTTGTTTCCCTCTTTAAAAATTTTTTAGACCAATTAAGTTATCATAAAAGGATAACTGGTTCATCTTTCGTTTCAGCTTACCTAATATAAAATTCACAAACTTAGATATAGATAAGAAGTAGCACTCATATTGCAAATTTCATTTTATCTCTAACGTTTGCCATCTTGTATAGGCCTACATATAAAGTTTTGAGCAGGTCTAAGAATTTTTGACAGTGTTCGAAAGTGAATAAGTTTTTTTTTTTTTTTTTTTTTTTGCTGCAATGGAAAAAAGTGAACCGTTTGTATCGAGCTAAATGAAAACTGCGTTGAAAAATAAATTGAATTTTTGAAAGCACAAACATGTTTAATTTCAAAGTATAAACAGATCTCTGCAGTTGTTCTCCATCTCATCTTTCTTTCTCTATTTCACTACAAATTCTGATTTTTATAAAAAATTTAAACAATAACAATAATAATTTGTGCCTGGTGAAACCCTAAAAAATTAATGAAACTTATTGTTTGTTTGCCTACAATTTGAGTTATTAATAGTTCATTGAACTTTAGGGATGTTATCATTTCCTTTATTCTGTGATTTACAGTAATAGCTCGCAATGTCTGTCTTCTGCATCTAGGAAAGAATGCAGTCTTATTCCATGCAAGAATGTTATTATTAAAATATTTACTCTTCCGTTCTCTCTCTCTTTCTAAGCTATTATTCGTTTCCCTTCCCTCTTTTACACAATTTCATGCTATTGCACATGTTCACTTAAATATCTAATTTACACACACCTGCAGGAGCTTACTTAGTGATTATGGGCTTACCGATCCTGCGGGAACTTAGATGTATCTATAGTAGTCTTGGGTTAGATTCCTTTCTTTCATTTTCCCTATCAGCGCTCCCTTGACCATCTCTTGTTCTTTTATTTCTTTTTGTTTTAAGGTGATGATGACTGAAGTATTATTTTTTTTACTTTAAAACAACAGAGAAAAAATCTAATTTTCAAATTCAATCATTTGTAGGGCTACAAATATAAACATAAAGTAGTATCAATTAAGTTTAAGTTAGGCTGTCAGTTGAACTAGAACTAATTGTAGTTGCACCACTCACCAGTGGAATTATATTGAGTAGAGTGAGCAATCCAGAAGTACCATACCTGGATCAACACGTAGTCTTGGATTATGTCCCTCGTTTTTATCTTTCCTATCAAGTTTGTCTTGACCAACTATTTTTCTCTTCCGACTCTGAAGCTATTAGAATATTCGGGTGTTAGAGCTCTCTTTTTTCTTCTTCTTTTTTAAAGACGATAATGAGAGCGAGGTTTTGTGCCTTCAGTACTATTCTGCATGTAAGATTCTAAACTTTCACAATCCTGATTTCTAAGCTATTACGTGTTAAAGCAATTTAGTATACAGGGTGTCCCATAACTCTCTGGACACATGTATATAGCGTTATTGCTTGGGGGTCAAGACAAACACATTTCACCATAGGAACATGGGTCTGCGGTGCCTAGTTTTCCGTCTATCTGTCTGTATGTGTTTTTTACAAAACAATTCCTTACTCCTAAACGGTTTGAGGTACAACGTTGAGATTTTGAACAAATGTTTATCTTATTAAGACCTATCTTCGTTTAAAATTATACTAAAATATCGTCAACCGTTTCAAGATGGCGGCCATTTAAAATCTTTGATGCCAAATTCCACGAAAACCGTTGACTTTACAAAAAAATTGCAAGAAATGAAAAAGTTAGTAAATTTTATGTAGTTTTCAATAATACATTATTTGTTAAGATCGGATAAAAAACAACAGAGAAATTAGCTTTTTTCGTAAAGCATGACCACTTTTCTCCGTTTAAACAATGCTAATACTCCTTTTACACTGTCTAAATAACTTTACAATCATCCGTCATACGTCAATCAGGAGTTTTAAAACATAAACATTGAATCATAAATTATTGTTATTTATAAAAGTATTGTTGTCTGAACTGCAAGTCTTTCCTAGTTGCTTTACTATTATTACAACAGTAAACCTGGTTAAAGTCATTATTTATTGTGTTTTCATGTTATTAAGTTTATAGTAATGGGCACTGATTCCCTCAGGGATTACGAAATCTCCATTATCCTTATTAGTGATAGGTGATATACTGATCAGTAATTTAATCACGCGTTTGAGCTTAGATATGATAGTCGCTATTTATTTTTAACAATTTTCCTGTTACAAACAAAATTATGGTATTTTCTGGTTCTATGCTACTTTTAATAATTCTTTTTTATCAATAGTTTTATAAATTCTATAATATTGTTTTCACTTCCTTGGAAACTAAATTCCAAATGAGTTTTGTGTTTGAGGTTTTCTAATATTTTCGTATATTTTGTTTTTCTTTACCTGCAAATAAATTTGAGTTTAAGAAGTGTTTATTTCTGAAACCATGTCACACATTAATATTATGTGGTAAACACGAGTACCTTCAGTGTTTTCAAAGAGTAAAAATAATTTTAAATCAAAATATAGGGATATTTTCTGTTCAATTAATTCGACATGCCCCACTCTTGGTCATCAGACTCTCCTATAGAACACTCTGTTGGAGTCAGAGAAGGCTCCAGATTGTTGACGTACCTAAAGGATTCGAAATTGTTACTGAAATATAGATCAGCAGAATAAACCGACTGATTGTATATAATACTCGTATCCGGAAAACGAATGACGTGTTAAAGTGGTTCCATTTAGTCACTGACATTCACACTACACAGAACTTCAAACAGAAATAATTATTTAATAGGCTTTGTGAAGCAAAACAATACCCGTTGCTTGCCAAGTACAATCGTTCCTTTTTCAGCCCATTAATATGCTCATGAATAATTGAATAGGATTATTTTAGGAAAATAACTTTTAATTTATTGTCGAGTGCTTCGAAGACCCTTTCAAAATGCTAAACAGTTTTGGTGGAAATCAAAAGATGTTTTTATTGGATGAATATTCCGAGTGTTAAATATTGTTGACATAGCTTTGCACTTTATACCGCAGCCTCTGTAGAATACAAAGGGTTGGATTCAGCTCGGTTGAATCACTTTTATTTAATGCTTTAATCTGGTTTGGATGCTGAAATATTGACTAAGATATTTCAATGCTTTATACATCGCGTTGAATTCAGATTTACAACACTGATACGTATATTTACTAGGAAAGAGAAAATGTAAATCTTATAGATGTTTAGATATAGAGTTTTTGGGGGGCAACTCTATATTTACGTATACTACAGGTAGGAAATATATTAGGTTTGTGAGGTAATTCTCAATAAGTGTACATAATTTATTGTCATATAAAGGCGAAAAACCATACAGTCATCAGCACCTTGTAAAAAGAAGAAGACAAGAGTATAAAATAAAGATCCCCTCGTCCTAGAATACTCTAAATGCATTAGGGTAGGGGAGAACATGAGTTCATCAAGAGAGATCTAATTGGATAGATAAAAGAGAGGGATCTAACTCAAGACTACTTGAAGAAAGGTGTAGATTCAGCTAAGCCCTCGGGATTGCTATGTCGTCTCACTGAAATAAATCCCTGAAGCTTTAAAAAAATATTATTACGATGTTAGAGATTCCTATTCCTAAAATTAAACAATTAGTTTATGATATCTAAAGAATAAAATTAATGGTTTTTATTATAATTTATCTAAATATCTATCAATTACAGCGTTAGTTGTACTTCTTGATTAAGTTTTGGGTAGATACATTGCGATAGTTATTTATTTTCAATTTCAACTTACGATCTGAAAAATTAATCAAAGGTTGTCCCTTCTCTGAAGTAAAATTATTCTTAAATCACTGCTTAAAACTGTAGGCAATTGATTGTTAGCGCTTCTTACAAAGAGATTTATTATCAAAGATATCACTAAAGTACAAGATTTAAGATTGGTAAATGATCTGCATTATTTTAGACTAACTTGATTGGTTTTTGAGACATCCATGGTGAGGATCTAATCCTCCTACGAGAGTTAGAGAAATGCAGTGTTTCATTACACATTCAGCTGTATGAATCCAATTCACTCTACCCTGCATAAAGTAGTTTCACTTCAAAAACTGTTGAAACCCATGGTCATTATCGTGCTCAAATTCAAAATACCCCCCCCCCAATCATACATAAAAGAAAAATTTCTTCACTTTCAGTCTAGCTAAATAATAAAGATCTAAAACCAAATATTAGGAAAATTACTTTTGCCAAATAAAATGCAAGCGTGTGCCAAAAATCTATAAAATTATGTTTTCAGTTTTCTTTTAATTGCAACATGTTAAATTGACCATTGTACAGCCTTTCTGAAATACATTATTCTGTAGGACCGTTTAAATACTGTGTTCTCGTCCATTTCCAGAAAGTATTATCTGGAAGGAAACATTCAATTAACATGTTGTATTACATCTAAAATTGAAGACTAGAACAAAGGTTTTTTTGTAGTTTCTGTTTTTTTTTTCCTACCAATCAAACACCACAAAATAAACGTTTTAAAATGTTGGGTTGCTCTCAAAAATCCCTTTTCAAGAGAAATAGTGAACTTGTCATCTTATCTGTTAATAAAATATTACTATTTAACGACCAATACTTGTTTTGATCAATATATTTTTTCGACAAAATTAGTTCTTTTCACTAGTTTAGTTATGTTTCATTTGGAGTTTGTCATGGTGGATGTTCTTTGTATCTGTTTTTGAATGATCTATCAGTTTGCCCTATAAGTAGAAATTTAGACATTCACTGAAGCTGAATTTATATATCTCGCTATTGATTCGATGTTTTTTTTTGTAATATTGATTTTAATTGGCGAGACATCTCTTGTAATGACCGTGCTATGTTGTAACTCAGTCTGGCCTATTGTGTATACTTAACTGTCTTTTATACTATTTTAGAATGTATCGAAAGTGTATGTGAACTATGGTCTGGATAATTTTATTTTGAATATGATGTATGTCATAGTTTAACTCTTTTATTGACTGTTATGGTGAATTTGTATATAGATGATGGTAGATATTTAGAAAATAAAAATGAGAATAGCCATGTGAGACTGAAACTCCAGTTGGGACAATAACTAAAAACAGGATTACTAAAAGTAATTGCATATATTTAAGTAAATAATTAAATTTTCTTTTTATCTTTTTCAGAGTGGAAGCAATGAAGAAAATCCAATTAGAATTGAAAGAGGGTAATTTTGAGGAAGCTGTAGGATTACTCCGCGCTGCAAGGTAATGTTTTAAATCATTCTAATTTGAAAAAGAAAAATGAAAATCAGTGTAGGCTGTTTTATGACAATAAAACTGTTAATTTGCAGGGAAGTTTGGCCGGAAAATGATTGTTTTGGTAATTCTACAATGCAAGCAGATGAAGAATTCCTAGCGATGAGAGAAATTTTCATGGCGAATATTGGACAGCCTACTGGTGAGTTTATTTCACCTATTATAATAATTGTTGATTATCATTTGAAATGACTAGTGATTTTGTGTTCTTGTGTTCTCGAACCAACCCTAATTTACTCTCAACCCCCATATAGTGATTTTACTCATTCCCTGAGAGACACTTTTTAGTCCAATCCAATTAGGAAATACATTTTTAATCTCCAGGAATTAATTAAATAAAAAATGAAGTTTGTGAATCGCTTTGTAACCTTTAGAAATCATTTCTATACTCTAATGTTTATCATTATTAGAAATAATAAATTGTTTCCATACAAAAGAGTGGGGGAAAAGTTGGCCGAAAATTTTGATTTTTTTACATAACTTTACTAAAAAAAAGAAGAAATTTTTCCCAAGATAACAGCTGTGTGAAAAACTTAAGAAAATAAAAACGGGAATGAAAAAAAAAAAAAAAAAAAAAAAAAATTGTCAAATTTTGTACAAAAGAAATTAATGCAAAAGAATAATTTCCTGTATGGTGTTAAGAAAGAATAGCTATTTTCCAAAACTTTCCAAATAACCTCTAAAATTTGTCTAAAATAGGGTGAAAACGAATATGGGGGGGGGGGGAAATCTGAACAATTCATACATATAGTGTGACTCAAATGAACACTTTTTGTCTCAAACGTTTTTGAAAACTTTGTTTACCAACTTATCAGTGGTTTTTCCTTAAAAACGAAAATCGCTATTTTATGGTTGCTTAAGTGTATATTTTAATTTTATGTATCCATGCAAATTGTGTTTAAATGAAATCAATTATACTATTAAGTGCAGTCAATTGTTAATTGACTGTTGGAATGATGATGTTGTTTTGATCAAATTTACTAGATTTAACTTTTTTGTTGTGGATTTCCCCATCAATTGTGGACCTTGTCGGACATTTATTAAATAAAGTGATCTATGCAAACAAATGTTCCATATTTTCATATGGTAATAATAAAAACATAATAAAAATGGACATATTTATAATTTGATCAACAATGTATTCCACTCTTTCAAACAACAAAATAATATTAAATTATAATATATTTGTTTTTGTTATTTTTTTACATAATTTGGTTGTAAATATAACGTTATGAACTAATTAAAAAAATATTTTTACGATTTGCAAACAATTCACAATTTTGTATTACATTTATTTTAACCCAAACAACTTATATATACATTTTGTAGGATGTGGTTATGATTTTTTTTTTCTCTCTCCACCTCTCTTGTTTTAACATTTCATATAAATTGCCTTATTTTTTTATGGTTGAAATCAATTTTTTTTTATTGTACTTTTATTTGAGTGTAAATTAATTTTATTTAAACATGGATATAAAAATAATACATTTGTTCAACATTCTTAGACTAGATAAAATCGTGATTTTAATTTTTCACAAACAAGTTGGGAAAATAGGAGTTTTTCAAAAGCGTTTCAAACAAAAAATATTTATTTAGAGTCGCATTAATTGTTTTGAATATGCTAATTGCTCATGTATTTTCAAACAAATTTTTCACATTCGGTTTCACCCTTTTGTGCGCCAGTTTGTGGGGATTTTTGTGCAAAATATCAATTTTTTTCAAATAGCCTTTAGGTAATATTTGTCTTGTATTTTAATTTACAACTTTCTGAATAATTTCAGTTTTTAGGCAACTTTTTTACCACTCCTCTCCTCTCCTTTTTCGATTTTAAAAATGGTTATATCTTGAAAATATGCGTTTTTATGGGGGAAAAATGATGAGATTACCAATTTATTGTTTTGGGAAAAATTATTGTCAAAAACCTTTTCCGGTTCATTTTCCCCTCTTTGGTAGGTAGGAGAATTATTTGGTGGCAGAAGGGGTTGTCTATAGGTTATTACAGAGAAATTCTCTCAGTTAGATTTTCATTTCATTCACTGCTGAATATTTTTAGAGTTTAAACCTAAATACAGAGATTTTCATTGTACTATACTATTGATTATACACACTAAACTGATTGTCCACCTCCATGGTATGGGATGAAGCAAGAGGCTCTAGTGCTGCTATCTAAAGGCCCACTTCTGGCAACTTCAAAGACAGCATGACATATTGCATTCTCCTAATCCTCCCACACAAGCGCACTCTGTACTTGAATCCATAAAACTACATTCAACCCACACATTGAGTCTCACATTATCGTATGTTATGGGACTTCTTCTTAGATATAATTTCTACAACTATACGCTGCGTTAAAAACTTTGAGTTACTTGAACCATCCATTCATGAACTCATGCATGACGTTTATACCCTAGACAGATGGACATAGTTCAACAAATGATTTAAGTGTGTACCTATTAGCTCAAACATTGAAATCATAATATTGACATTTATGCAGCATCACAGATTTTATGTAATTGCAAAGTAGATTTTTGTTATTTTTATATTTTTGTATGGAAATGTTGTTTTTGAGGTTCTCTGAGTATTTTTGTATTGAAAAGGTTTTTTTAATAGGTCTTTCCTCTATAGCCAACTGATTTTAAATTAGTATGAGGGTTTTTACATTAAAACTTTTTTTTTTTTTTCAATAACACAAAATTAGGAGTTAGCTATAAAACAATGCTCGAAATTTTAATATTCTAAATTGGCTTTAAGAATTTTGACAAAATTTTAACAACAAATTTTGACAAAAAACTGGTAAAAAGTGCCTGTTTAGGAGTTATCAGTAAAAAAAATAATAAAAATAGTAGAAATTTAGATTGATATATTTATTTAAAAAAAAGTTTGTTTTGTTTTGGCTTATGAAGTTACACCTTTAAACAAACAAAATGTGATGCGATTTGCTTTTTTCATTTATGTTTTGGAGGGAATCTGAATTCAGTATCCGAATAGATTCTTTTGACGTTCAAACATTACCAATATTTCCAATTTTTAACTATGATTAAAACATAATTACATACACTTGATCTCAATAATAACCATAAGAAATAATATTTTTTTTATTTTATTTTTTTTGTTTAAAATGAATAAGATTCAACATGTTTTGTTTCTCAGAATGTTCTTACTTTAAAACTTACAACACATAATAGAACTAAATTTTAATCCTAGTAGTAGACAGACATTCACACCTGGACTTAGACAGAATGGAACATAACACCACAACTGAGGTGGGATAACAAGGAGTCTACATGTGACATTTCCCTCATCCCTCTCTCTCTCTCTTCTAATTACTTTCACTGACAGCTACTCGGTTCTTCTCCCGCAAATCTTCCATAATTAAATGTTGGAATAATTTCACAGAGAGGGAAAACTAATCTCTACTTAAAATTACATTAAATTTACTCTCAACAAAAACCTTCAGTAATTGAGAAATTTGAAAACTCTGCCATAACGAGAGGCAGAGGGAGGGGTATGATTGCTTCCAATAAACTGTGCACCGTCTTCTCTACAGAGCTTAACTTAATTTGGAGACAATAATGATTATACAGGAGTAGGGTTCTTATTAAAACTTACTCTGTGCTTAACATTAAAGTTAGCATCTCTAAAAGGGGGAAGCATCTTGTCAGTTTTCACACACATTTTGCATTGTTCTAATAATGTCTTAAAATATTTAAAATATAAACCAAACAAAAATATGTTTCATGTACCATTTGGCAGCAGCTTGAACTACATGTTATGATTTCTAAAGCATCTAATAAATTTGAATCGATCTGGCAATTTTGAAATATTCAACCAATGTGAAAAAAAACTGAAATGTATAAACTCATGTGTAATGAATGACCTGTTACTTTTTTGCCCAAACAATGTGTTCTTTCTATAAAAGATTTTAAGCGTATTTTATCTTCAAACTAAATATAACTTCACAAAATCAAGTTATGGAAAACATTGAATGAATAACTGTCAGATTTTACTATCAACATGAATATTATGCACATATGTAGAAAGTTTTGTTATATGAATTCATTAGAAGATTTTAAAATTTACAAAACCTTGAGAGAAGAATCTTCAAGTCAATTATAATACGAGTATATGAAACTATAATTTTAAAAAATGAAACCAGGTCATTACAGCAAAATAAACAATCCCGTCGTTAGTCTCAATTGTTTTCGCTTGCACAGCACACATTGTGTCAGTGTTAAAAAAATTGTTGATTTTATGATTTGTTATGTACTGTATGTGTCGATGATTCTGTAGAACCGTGAATGACCTCCAGTTGGATTACACAATTTAATTAATGTATATGACTTTTTTTTCTTAATTATGGATGGGAGAATGATCCTGAAATAATTCTAACCCAAAGAGGATTATGAGTTACCCTTATTTTCTGACATACCTACAGTCTTTCCCTTAGGAGCTTACTTCAGTGATTATGGGTAAGCAATCCCGTGGTTACTTTGCTGGATCTACGCCTTTTTCATCATTGCTATCTGGTCTCTCTAGACAAACTCTTGTTCATTTCTGACTCCAGCGTAATTAGAGTATTCGAGGGCTAGAGGTCTTTATTTTATGTTCTTTTCTTCTTTTTATTATATAAAGCAATGATGACTGAGAGATTTTTCACTTTTAAACAAGGGGGGGGGGGGAAAAACAATAATCATGATAAAGTATGAAAATTTTATTTAACTTCAATATACAAACTGTAGCAAAATCAAAGTACCAGCTTTCAACTTTTTTGCTTAAATTATATTTTTCCATAAATTTTCAGACTACCCCTAAATGCACAATTAATCATCACCATACAAGTTTAAACCAACTAGTCCCCCCCATTGTATTTGGTTCACTGAGTAAGGGAAAGGTAGGGGTGTAAACAGGTCATCCATCAATTCTAACTCCCCTCCTCCCTTACATTGCTGTGTGGACATTGAATTGTTTTAGAGTACTGCAAGTCTGTCTGTCATACTAGGGATGATTTATTAGCTGAACACGACCTCCCTATTGTAACATATCATACATCATATCGACATTACAAAGTCCTAAAGAAATCTTTTATTCATTAGAATCTAATATAATTTAGTTTTTTATAATATGAGGCTTTAACTCTGTATAAGTTTAACATTATATGGATAGGGGGAAAATCCTTCTTTGGCCTGATGGAAAATGATAGGAGGTCACCTTATGAGGATGTTTCGAAGTTCATTAGGACTAGACTAGACTAGGCTATTATGAAGAGGACAAGAACATGGCAGGACAAGAAATTCCAAATCTTGTTTATTTTTCACCCAATTTTAAAAACAAAGGCAACTATGAATTTGTCATAAAATTTATTAAAAAAAGTTATTGTAAAATGACTAGTATAGGAGTTATTTCAATTTAAAAATTTTGAATGGACGCCATTTTGAAAGGAGTTGGTTTACAATAATAAAACCTAACATACTAACTGAAACAGTAGCAGCATTGTACCCAAATTTGGTTCAATTGTGTAAAGCCGAAAAAAAGGGGGGGAAAATATATATATATATATATAGTAAAAATTTCTTACGGATGGAGAGATTGACAACGAAACAAGATAAACCCCTGGTTGTATTAAGTTTTTGTCTTCTTTTTACCTTGAAGTTTGTATGGCGAGTTCGGAAACACCCTGTGTATTGTTTTCATCATCTAATCACATTATAGATTGACATTGAAAATAAATAACATACATTCATTATGTTTTGAATAGTTTACCTTTTTAAAGCTCTCCTAGCAGAGATACAAATGAAAACATAAATAATAAATTAACAACTGGTATAATATAATTAAACTATAATTTATGTAATGGTTCAATATTAATTCTATTCTTACCTGAATGTAAGCCTCCTTTTTTTGTCCTTTTGGAGTTGCAGCTGTTTCACATGCATTCACCCTTTATTAGATCCTCAGTTATGAATATTAAAATGTCTCAAAATGACATAAATAAATCGAAATAAATTGAGAGAATAAATAAGTAAAGTCGTAATAAAATAATCACTTCAAATAGAGACCATTGAAAGTTCTAAAATATTTGTTAACACATACATAGCAAAACGTTTTAAAACACTCACACTATGTGTATACGGGGTGGTAATAAAGTCCGAAGACAGTTAAATATTTTAAAAAATAATGTAGATAGAGCTACAATACTTGGAACAAAGTTACAGGGCATAAAACTCTATTTTAACACATATTCAGTGATCCAATAACTCTTCAGGGGGACGGCCCACAAGGAGTCGGAAGAAAATCTTAAATGGAAGCATAGGTTGATATGCACATCAAATTAAAGGTCTTTATTAGTAGAATACAATGCCGCAAACCCGACCTCAAACAGACAACCGAGTCAAAAATGGCAGCACTTCAAAGCTTCCTTGAATTTGCAATTTTAGTTAAATTAATAAAGTGATAGATTGTTTCCATTTAAGATTTTCTTCCGACTCCTTGTGGGCCGTCCCCCTGAAGAGTTATTGGATCACTGAATATGTGTTAAAATAGAGTTTTATGCCCTGTAACTTTGTTCCAAGTATTGTAGCTCTATCTACATTATTTTTTAAAATATTTAACTGTCTTCGGACTTTATTACCACCCTGTATAATAGTTTAAGCAAGTTTTCTTTAAAAAGCTATCATTTAATTCAAGTGAAACCATAATGAGTAAATTAACAATTAGTATTAACTGTAATGAGCTACAGTTGTGGTAACTTTAAATAAACAAACGAATGAAACACAGTTTTCCACAAAAAAATCACTTTATTTGTGCAACAAAAATACAAGACATGTTTCAATGACTGTCATCATCAGCTGCTACAAATATTCAGTCAACTGTCAGTAGAGTTTATGATAATGATGAATTAGTCATTGAAACTCACCTTGTATTTGTGTTGCACAAATAGAGTGATTTTTGTTTGGAAAATTGTTTCATTTTTTTTTTTTTTTTTTTTTTTTTTTTTTTAACAATAATTAGTATAATACAATTATTAACATATAATGTATGTAATGGTCTAATACTTATTATATTTTTTTCTGAATGATGTAAACTAATCTTTTTATTCATCCTTCTTCTGGTTACTGGTTATTTACCTATTTTTTATTTTACATTCTTTTACTCACCATTCCTTCTATATTTCTTACAGTCTGTGACAATATCTGTTTTCCTGTTTACTTTAATGAGTGTAACATTACAAATGGGTTGTATACTATATGTTAAATCATATCAAGTAAAAAATACAATTTTGTGATGATGTCAGTGTTTTATGGTTGTTTTTTGTTTCAATATCGGAAATGATAAGTGTTAGGTTTCTTACATATATTAGAACACTTTTTCCTTTTACATCAATTAAAACCTACAATAAAACCTTATTTTATGGATAATACAATAGAAAAATATATGAAATGAATTGGTCTATGAATTAATTTTGTTGTTTTAAATTCAAGTTCCTTGTTGAGTTCCAAAATTCACATTATCCATACAACTAACTAACGGTTAAACTAATAGTTGAACGAAACTGAAAACCAATAGTAAATACTGTATGTAATTAAATGCTTTATAAACTTAAATAATCGTGATATTATAAATATGATTATAAGACGCTCACTTTGTTTGTATTTATTTATGCAAGTTGATTTAATGTGTGTAATTTCGAAAAATTATTTATGGACACTCAGAAATCACCTATTTGAGTGATCGTTTAGGCTCACTTATTATTATTATGAATCAGATAGAGTATGATTGGTACAAGAAGAAAGGGGGGAGGTATTTTATTATGATAAATACAGGTTTATTCACCTCTCGTAGTTATGAAAATTAAAACATTGTATACATTAATTAAATTGTGTTGTCCAACTGCAGGTCATTCACGGTTCTGCAAAATCGTTCATCCATATGTAACCAAAACAAAGACAAAATGTACCTCCATGACAAATAAGTTGGGAAATTCTAAGGGAATTTTGTATTTTGGTGTGATGATTTGGATGAATTTGGTTCCAATTAAAAAAATATATGGTGTCATATATATATATATGTGACTGGAAGGTTCTTCTTTGATGGGTTTATAAATTTCAAATTCTTTACAATGTTCATGTTGTTGGTAAAATCTATGAAAGTTTGATGGTTATAATTAAATGTTTTCCATAACTTGATCCTGTGGAGTTATTAGGTTGAAGGTTAATGGGCTTACAATCTTTTATAGAAAGAATACGTTGTTTGGCTTTTGAAGAAAGTTGGGCATTCATTACATGTGAGAGTTTACATATGTCAGTTTTTCACTTGGTTGAACATTATCAATATTGGCAGATTTTAATATTGATTCAAGTGTATTAGATGCTTTAGAAATCACAAAATTGTGTTTAACCATTTCATTCTGCTGCCAAACCAAACATATTTTTGTTTGGATCATATTTTATGACATTATTAGAACAATGCAAAATGTGTGTGAAAACTGACAAGATCCTTCCCCCTTTTAGAGATCCTAACTTTAATGTTAAGCACAGAGTAAGTTTTAATAAGAACCCTACTCCTGTATAATCATTATTGTCTCCAAATTAAGTTAAGCTCTGTAGAGAAGACGGTGCACAGTTTATTGGAAGCAATCATACCCCCCCCCCCTCTGCCTCTCGTTATGGCAGAGTTTTCAAATTTCTCAATTACTGAAGGTTTTTGTTGAGAGTAAATTTAATGTAATTATAAGTAGAGATTAGTTTTCCCTCTCTGTGAAATTATTCCAACATTTAATTATGGAAGATTTGCGGGAGAAGAACAGAGTAGCTGTCAGTGAAAGTAATTAGAAGAGAGAGAGAGAGAGAGAGAGAGGGATGAGGGAAATGTCACATGTAGACTCCTTGTTATCCCACCTCAGTTGTGGTGTTATGTTCCATTCTGTCTAAGTCTAGGTGTGAATGTCTGTCTACTACTAGGATTAACATTTAGTTCTATTATGTGTTGTAAGTTTTAAAGTAAGAACAATTTGAGAAATCAAAACATGTTGAATCTTATTCATTTTAAACAACAATAAACATAATGAACATATTATTTGTTTATGGTTGGTATTATTTTGACCAGGTGAGCGTTCCATTTACTAAAAGTAATGTTTTAAGGATGGTTAGGAGGAATGTTGGTATTGTTTGTATATCAAAAGGGTCTATTCGACTACTGCCCAAAGGCAAAAGAGGTAAAATGCCATGTTATTGTATGGGTATATTTGTGTGGGTCAAGTTAACAAACATTTGATTTAAACTATTCTTTATAAACATTCAAAATGGCTACCGGTGATTAGGCGGACATTTTAGAAAAATTTTATAATTTTTTAGGTCATAAACATATGTGAGATTTAGAGGAATGGGTACGACTTTTCATTGTTCTAATAAATTACTTGAATATCTTTAATATATAATAAACTTATAATTGTATAGACTACAGTTGAATAAATAATGGGTAATATTTAACATAGTATCTGAGAGTGTTGGACACTTACTGTTCATTTAAATTTGTCCCAAATGAAATAAAGTTGCTAGAACATTCCACTAACATTCTCGATCATCCAGTTCCAAAACGAACTAAAACTAATCATCAGTTCGGTAGTCGTCAATGAAAGGAAAATGAACCAAAGACACTATTTTTGTAAAATATTTAAATAACAGCTTAAATTTAATTTGCTTGTGCCATTAATTTTGTCCTCAGCTTAATTCGTATTTGATTAAAATCGAGCTTTAAATAAAGTTGATAAATGTGTATTATTTATTTTTGCCAATTATTCTTAAACCATAATATATTATATTTCGTACATGGGTTTGGGTCATTAATGAATCTTTGCATTTCATTAAATTTTAATGAAATCATTTAATGATTTTTAAAAATAACATCTTTTAAAACAGTCCCAAACTGATTTTTATTTAGTTATAACTCATGAACCAGCATTTATTAAGATGATGACAATGAATATATTTTGTTTGTACCTTTAAAGTTATCTTTTCTTTTACTTGATCAAAATCGATTTTGAGAATATCTTAATTTTGTGATTCTTTTCTTACAGCAGTTATGCCCAAATATTTAGTTATGAAAAAATATCACGAGATGTAGCCAAAATGTCCTAGCATATTAAATATGATTAAAATCTGTCGATACATTTTGGCTGTGAACACATAAATAGCATTCCAAAAACTACTCTTTTTATTTTATTTTTTTTTATTATGTACTTAACAGACCTCAAAATTGATAAATCCGCAAAAACTAGTAATATAAATTGAAAAAGATTTGATGACAAATTATAATTTTTGTGTTGAGTGGTGTAAAATAAGGTCTCCTAAATCTGGAGATCTTCTCAAACAATTTGCACAATCTTTGTGTCAAATTTGCACGTCTATCGGTGCTGATATAATGAAAAATCCCAAAATGTTAGAAGCTTCCGAAGCACTCTACCATAACGTAATATAAATTAATTTTTTTTCACATATACAATGTCTAAGAGAAAATTGTGTGATGTTGAAAAAAATCCATGGTAATTTTTTTCTACATTTTAAAAGTATGTTCTAAGTTGAGGTAAGTAGTTTTTTTTTAATGATGCCATCTGTGCAGTGCTTGGCAGCCCAAATGAGTGGACCATTTTAAATTAAATTTGCTATGCGATTGGGCCTACATTTCTTCATTTTTCGTTTAGGCATACCTGCCAAGGATAAAAAGTCTAAATTCCGATTTTATAAAAAAATAGCTCCAACGAGTTTGAACAAATTTTGTCCTCAATAATTAAAACATAATATATTAATTATAATATTTTAACCTTGTGGGCGTCAAACGTAAGTCTATTCTTGTTGTGAAGCGACAGATGTTTCGTCTACACCGTTCACATTATCAGGCTGAGGACTGCATCGAGCCACTCCTTCACTGGGAGTTTATACGCCGATTTTGCAAAGTAGAAATCGACCAAGCCACTGGAAGTTTAGGCTTTTTATGCAATCTAGCCTGGCTTGATTGATTTCCTTCAACTCACTCAGTATCCATCCCGAGATCGTTGGAAACCTCCTATTTGAACCTTACAGTTATTGTATTTATAATTACATGACTCACGTACTAGCTCAGTTATTTAAGAATTACTCTCCCCTCAGAGCCGTGAAGTTCACTGGTTATTTTTTTAATGCAATCACTACAATTTACTATCGATAACATACATAAGTTATAATCAGAAATTTGTATATTTTAATTCAAATTAAATGTTTATAAAAATTCTGTAATTACTTAGCTTTGATCAAAATTTGGAGGTATTGCAAAAATTTACTCTCACTAATTATATGGAAAACTATTTCTGCCTTGTTATTCAGGTTCAACACAATAATAAACTCTGCAATGAAATTAATAAAATCAATATAATTTTTCTTCTTTCAATCTTTAAATGAACAACGAAAACACATAAAATGTTGACAAATTCAATTTTGGATTATCCAAATCTTGGAACTTACTTTAAACATACATATATGAAATGAAACAAAACTTATCCTAACATACATAAAATATATTAAATTGTAAGGCAGAATAAAAAATTAAAATTAAAGGTTATTTCCACACTGAGTAATAAATAATAAAAATGACAAATTAAATGAATTATTATGCGTTAAAATATTAGGATTGAAAATGTTATTTAATTAAAAAAAATTTAATTCCTTTTTTAGATTGATATTAAAAATACTAAAATTTTATATAAAAATGTGAAAAATATTTCCAGCTCAGATTTTAAAATAATTCCTAAAGTCTTGGCAATCGAATTATATGGGAAAAACTATTGGCGGTGTTTCGAACCTTGTTGGAGTGATGCCGATATTAGCCTGGATGCGTTGATCCCTCTAGGAATCCCTTCTGGCTGCTCATGTATAGTAATTATATCGGAATTCGCTAGGTTTAAACCTTTTTACAGTTAAAAAAAAAAACTTTTTGAAATATTTACGTTAAAAATTTTTATAAAGAAGCTGCTGTTGGAGCTCGTGCGCTCTCGTATAAATGCAAGACTAGGACTGGTCGCCGTAGCTGAACTTGTGGACTTTGGTTGTCCCCAATCGTTCTAGACTTGTACAACCACTTTACATACGACTAACCATCCACTAACATTTCCTAATTTTTATAAAAATTACGATTTTTACAAAAATCGGAAATTTTTCAATTTTGTTAACGTTAATCCGTTGCAGGACACTTAATAACATTGAAAAACACATGATACATACCGTATGAGTTTATATTGAAAATGAGGCTCAGTCCATGAAGCCGCTCTGATGTGGAATGTCCATTCTCATTTTTAATAAAACCTGACTAGTATAGTTTGTAGTAAAAAACTTTGAATATCACACAATTGGTACAAGAGATTTTCAGTGAAATGTGAAAGTTTATAACCCAGATAAATGTGCCAAACGACGAGTCAATGAAATATATTTATCATGTCTATTTTGAAAAATATCAAATAGAAACCTAGTCATCTTAGATTAAGAACTTGATTGGTTTTGCGTACAAGTGTCGGTACTGTTTATGACTGAGTTTCGTATAAAACTGATAGAAATAGATTTTTCTTAAGATTATTATATTATGTGTCTAAGAATTCTGAGACATATGTCTAACTATTACATTATACGAGAATCAGCTAATGGAATATTGTACGGCCTAATTTTTCAGTTTATAGAATGTATATTTGATCTGTAAATGGCTTTCCCTTGTTTGTCCTCTGATCCATGACAGGGGATTGACTTATGACTTATTCATATCAAGTGGAATACTATTTTTACAGTTTTGAATATTTTAATATATTTCCCTTATTCTGTATTCGACAAATCACCACATGATGAAACAGGGGCTGTCACTTAAACTAAGGGTAAAATGCAACTTCTATTACAATCTTAAAATTAACAATACATAAATACAGAAAGATATATGTTTATAACTTTTAATAAAGACAAATATTTTTTGTTTTATGTCTTTATATATGTTATATCCTTTTTTTTTTTTTTTTTGTAGTAGCGTGACAGTGAGTTTTTTCAAGATTTTTATTAACAGTGTTGGAATACAATTTTCATCCATTCCTAGACTCATTATATACACTTTGGAGTATCTTCCATCTTTAAAAATTACTTTTGTGCTCTTATAGCTACGATTTAAAAGAAATTACAGCGTGTTCAACCTTTTGATAAAACTTTTATAGAAAGAAGCGATTCGGTTTTAAATTTAATCCATAATTAATTCGAAGGTCTTCATAAGAAACATCTTTTGCTGAAGTTTCATTAAAACCTATAAATAATTTATATATTTATAGGTAATTGTTTAATTGATATGTGCAAACTTTGAGGTTGTATAAGTTTTTTAAGGGTTTTGGAGTTTCTATTTTATGACGTATGGGGGAGTAGCCTAGGCAATATGGTAACAACCATGTATGTACATTGCATAAACAGCTCCTGATTTTGTAAGTAGTTACACCCCTCACAGGACAATGTGTGTAATATTATTTGAAACAATTCAGCATAGGTTTTCAAAAACAGTCCAAAAACATTGCACAAACTTTCTCACTCAACCATCCCCCGAAACTAAATAAAAACCTATCGTATTTTTTTCACCTTGTTTAAAGGGGGAAACCCTCTCTATGTTATCATCACCTTATAAAAAACTATAATTGTAAGAATTCTAGCTCTCAAATACGCTTATAGCGTCAGGGTCGTAAAAGAACAATGGTTGGTCAATAGAGGCCTGTAGGAGAGGTGAAAGAGAGGACTCTAACCCAAGACTACACGAAGAAAGATGTAGATCCAGCTGGGTTCCCTTGGGATTGTCAAGGCAGTACTCACTATAAAGACCCCCCCCCTGAGGGTACAAACAGTATTGTAGACGACGTTACAACATTCAGACGAAGAAATTAACAGACATTCATGTTGAAGTTATACGTAATTTTCAATAAAAAATAAATCATAGATGTCTTGTTTAAAAAACATATATTTATTTATATTTACATAGAGATTAAACTTTTTTCACTTGTGTCAAAGACGCGTTCTTGGTGTAGTTCATATTTGAATAAAATCGAGATTTTAATGACAAGATTCAATATTTAATAATTATTTCTAAACTGTAATATTTTTTACTTACAATTTTGCACACGTGTTTAGTCGTTAATGTTTACATTTTAATAAAATTTGATGGAAATCTGTTGAGTCGATTGTAAGAAATGACGTCTTTTAAAACAGCACCATGATCAGTTTTTCAGTTTTTACTGAAAAGTTACAAACTGACATTTTGAAAATAAATTTTGGGTTATAAAAAAAATTAAAAATTAATTTGCGATATATGACCATAATATGTGTTTTGATTAAAATCGGCCCACACGTTTGGGCTGTAGATTACTGGAAATAACACAGACAGATAGAAAAAAAACTCGAATACAAGATCTCACGAAAAAAATTTTACTTAATCAAACGCGTGTCAACGACAACATCGCCATCCTCAGTGATACACGAGCTACAATAACTAAACTATAACTACAAGTAAACATAATTTTGTTTGTCATGAGGGCTCTAATCCTGCTGAGCAAATATGACTCTACCCTGTCTAAATCAACTGCACGTGCCGAGAAATCGCCGCAAGGTAAAAACACACAAGTAGGCCTACTCTTGTAGTCTAGAGCACCTAGCTGAATAAACACAAGGTACACTCACAATACACACCTTCTCGCAATTTTCTCTTGCGAACTGATAATTCAATCTCTCCCAAAACGCAAGTTTTCTTCTGATTGGTATACAGTCCTTCAAAACGTACAATAGAGTTCACACCTTCGTTTATGGTCCTCAGACTAAAACATATATAACAAAAGATTCAAATCTTTGCAAAATCCGGATTCTACAGGGTGTCTTCCTTTTTGCAGTCAGTCCTGTTTGCGGTCAAGTGTAGTTTTATGAGGGGACAATCAAGGACCTGGGGGTGGAAGGGTTTCCAGTTTGCGGTCACGTCTTGAGATGTAGTTAATTTCTTCCCGTCCTTTGCATACCTAGCCACTAAATACATAACAGAATGATATGACTATAATCACAAATTATGTCTAGCTTGTCTAGTTATATAGGTTAGGTTATATATATGACCGCAAATTGGAAAAATATAATTTGAGTAGCCCAAGATATTTTTGGGGTGACCGCAAGCTGGACGATTTTACCTTCGACCGCTAATAGGACTGACCGCAAATGGGACACAACCTTCTACAGGTTTTCCACCTATTCTCTGTTAGAAGTTATTTGTTAATGATGGAAGTTCAATTTTATTATTGTGTATTTTTCGGACATTTGCCATCATTTGTGTGTTAGAAATCAAAACACGACGTTTCGGGAATAAGAATCAATTTCCGTTATCAAGTGACTAAAAACTAAAGAAACATGAAAATACTTCTTAAATTATGTAAGAAGTAAAATTAAATAAGAATACCACCAACCTTAATATCTAAGCATGCATCTCAGAGCTAAAACTGAGAAGTCAAAAAACACAATCACGGTAACACACAACTAACGTCAAATACGTGTTGTTGTATCAAAGATACAGCAACAAGTGACGTGGTCCAGAAGGCGTGACATTTGTTGATTATAATATCCCTACAACTAAAAAACAAGCTGAAATTTTACCTGTTAAATCGCAACAAGGGGTTGTAACCCGCTCTCGTGCTAGGAAGCTTAATACAACTAACAATAGGCCACTCCCCTAATAGTTTGTCACGCCTTCTGGACCACGTCTCTTGTTACTGTAACGCTATTATTACATTCCACCCGCATATTTCACAATTGAACTTATGGACAACACACAATACTCCGAATGATCTCGAGAGGTAGAGGTCATGGCCTTGATATCTTTGATTTCTGTTTCTCTCTAACACCTATGATCACGCTTTGAGTTGTCTCTTTTTAGGAAAGGGAAATAAGGATTGCACTCGGGGACCTATAGTTCCACTTCTAACCATTTTTCCTGAACCCCCTCCCTCCCTCCAACTACGCTTACTTCCACAGTGAAACTATGTTAGACTAATTGATTGTCATGGGTGCGAAGGAAGAGTCACTGACACAAGTATAGTGTATATTTACAGGGTTGGGTGGGTTACATTAACTTGTTTCATAAGTAAGTGAAAAATGTGAAGTCACTCTAGAGGTAGAGAAATACGGTGAGATAAATGCTGTATTCGATGAGGTTAAAGTGCTTCAGTCATGATTGAATCATTTATTTTGCCTACTTCAGCTCAAGCGAGGGAATATAGACAATTAATTCGCGGAGTAAGCCTACTTGTTAGTTTACGAACATACAGTACAACATGTTAGAGTGTTGTTCTGGGTTTTTATAATATATCACAGTTTCAATGAATTAAAATTGATGATGTAATAAAAATATAATTAAGTGCAGAAAACGGGAATAGATCTTTGTATATCATATAGTTGTCCGATGAGAAAGTTTTTGTAGTACTGTAGATGATGTAAGGATGATTTACGGTATATGTTGTGAACACTGTAAGAATTGAGGACTGGAAATAAATACACAAATGAAGGACTTACCTATTGGGATAATTTGTAGTTGAGTCTTCGACTATGAAAGACTGGCGCTCCGAGGGTAGTGATGTTTGGTCCGTTTCCACATATTTTAATTAGTTTTAGTCTCATTGCAGATGGCACAGTTCCCGGCCTTGTGTAGGTAGATTTACCTAATTGGTTAATCTTGACCAGCTATCATTTGAGTTATTATCGTTCTCAGGCTGGAGTAGTGAAGCATTACGTAGGTTCTCGGCACGGCATTTCAATAGTCCCGTTTTAGTAATCTCTCGTATTTTTAGATCGTTAAACCCTAATTGCCGTCCCAACCAATTACTTTGTTGTAATCCGAAGCTGTGATGAGTTCAAAATAGTTAGGAATAGTCTTTGATTCGAGTTGTACTGATGATAGAGGGTTTATGTGTTGATTGATTTAATGAAGTTTTTAAGATTAGGGATATTAGGATCAAACGGAAATTTAATATAAAGATGTCCTTAAAAAATGTACCTTATATGGAATAGATATTTGGTGTGTTAAATATCAGACAAAAACGAAATTAGAGGCAGTGGAAATTACGATTTCAGACGATGTATACATTTAAAAAAGATAAAGTTGTAATTGATTAGGTATGAAGAAGAATAGAAGCAACTTGGTTAGAATGGATGATTCAGGATTTCCGAATAGTCATGGAATGGAGTAAACCTCATGTACAAAAGTGTGGGAGAGCAAATACTTCATGGAGAGAGAGAGAGAGAGAGAGAGAGAGAGAGAGAGAGAGAGAGAGAGAGAGAGAGAGAGAGAGAGAGAGAGAGAGAGAGAGAGAGAGAGAGAGAGAGAGAGAGAGAGAGAGAGAGAGAGAGAGAGAGAGAGGGGGAGGGAGGGAGGGAGAGAGAGAATGCTTGTGCCCATTTCAAGGTGATAGAGATCTTTAAGAGGGGATGTGGAATAAACTAATCGGATGAAAGTTAGGCATTGGAGAATGTTGCAAGATGTTTTTAAACCAATAATAATATTTTTAATAAATTTATTTTGTAGTATATTTACAATTTTTCCCTGTAAATAACAAAATTTACCCATATATCTTAATAAATCATACCCAATATATCTTAGTATTCAAACAGAAACATCCTCTTTAACTAAGAAAATAAACTAAATTTGTATACAAAATTAATTGTTAAAACAATTATACAAAAAAACTAAAACTTTAGTTTTAGAAGCCTTATATAATAAACCTTTATTATCTATTGAAACAAAAACACAAAACAAATGACACTCCTTTAGGCTGTGCCTGTATTGGGGTTACCTTTGAGGTTTAGGATATCCAGCCAGGGAAATTGGTGCTAAATATATAGTATTATTATGATTACTATTGTAAAAATTACTATAATTTTAAAAAGTGTCCTGTTTATAACTGTAATAAATCACTTAAACCGTAAAAGAAAACAATAAATTATGAATTGTTGGACCAGTTTTCCACAACTTCCAGATTCCGCAAAAAGAATTATAGTTTTTTTTTAGAAAAGTAAAAATCAATTTAACAGTGTGTACTTTGAAATCTAACTTATTCAGCAATTTAGGGGCATTTAAAATAACTAAGATTTTTAAATGCTTCCGAAAAAAGCATTGGAATTTGGTTTCTATCGACATTCTATTTTTCCCGTGTTAACACTTTTTTTATGAAAAAAACTCTTAAAACTCTATTGATAAATAGTCAATTCTAGCACAATATTCCACACTGAAATGTTGTGTGTGTTTACGTTTTGTTCATATCACTTTGGTATTGTCACCAAACAGATTATTCGCAAATGCAGTTTGTCACCATAAAACCCTACCTTACACAAATCATTAGTGTATACTAAAAAAAAAAAACAAACAGATCCCTGTGGGACTCCACAAGTTATTGACAATGGAGCACTTAAGCACCCCTCTACTTGAATACTTTGTGCCTCTTCCAAAGAGGTAGCTATGGTGCCACACTCTTGCGAAATTCAACCGACCCATGAATCTCAATTTAAAAAAATTATTTCATGATCAACAAGATATAAAGCTTTTGTCATGGCAACAAATAATCCTACCGTGTTTTATTTTGATTTAGCACTCTTTTAATAAATTTGATACCTGTAATAAAGCATCATCTACTTTTACGTTGTACAAACCCATATTGATTACTGCTAAAAAAAACGAGATGTAACTGGGAAGTTGATTTCATTTCTTTTTATACGTGCAACCGAGTGGGAAACGGGGGGAAAAATAGCAAAATCGGACTGGAGCTTTGCTAGAAAAGGGCATTTTTTGGTGCATTTTGAATGGATCGTTACACTATTTTTAAATATCTTCGGCTGTGTGGGTCATTTAAAAAAAAAGAGAAGAAAATACCTTTATATAAAAGGGACTATCGAAATGGTAGATTATAGTAGGCCTAATGTTAAGAGTTTCAGGGTTAAATTATTTTTCGCTAATAATTCAACATATGGGGTAAAATCACACCTCTTCACGAAAATTTATACTAGAAATCGGTGGTCAAATTTAGAAAAAAAAATTACAGCCACAGTTGACCATTTTCAAAATAGTTGAAAGAAAGAAAATTAATGAGAAGTAAGCACCCTTTTTGCATTTTATAAATATTTTAAGTTTATGGTTTGGAACAAGTTTAGTAATATAAAATTTAACAAATATTGTAATGGAATATTTTTGTTGTGAAATAAAGCATTTTTTCATTTCATTTCATTTCATTTCATAAGCACCCTTTTTTCTAATGAAAAAAATTTGGTTTATTTTTTAACCTAACCTAAGCAGATTGCGGTAAAAAAATTATTTAAATGTCATTCATGATGAAATAGTAATTTTATAACAATAATTGGGTATTGTCAATAAACTTACTAATATGCTCAAATATAAAATTTGTTTAGACCTGGCCTCGATTTACTGAAACAAAATGAGAAAAGAGTAAAATCACAAAGTGCCCTTTTTGTTAATTAAAAAAGGGCACTTTACATTGTTAAATAAATTTTTGCATATGTTCACTAGAAAGTAGGTAAAAAACTGACAATTTAAAAAAAAATTACCGTACAACAATGCTTTAATTTTTTTTTTTTCGAAAATCACCAACTGTGCTGTAAAAATATATATTTTTTAAATTTGACCAGTGATTTCTATTGTAAAGACACATAATTTGTCCAATCTTAATAATTTCAAAAGCTACAATTTTTGTTCTAAAAAACAAAATGTCTGACAGTTTTTCTTTATTTTGACCCATATAACAACCACTTAAAGATTGACAACATTTTTCGAATGCTCTGTATATTTTACAAGTATATTACGCCCTATCTCCAGCAACTCATACATTTTCAATTAAAAACACGATTAGATATTTAAAAAAAAAAAAAAAAAATTACAAAAGAAAACAAATATAATAACAAAGGCTATTTCAGTAATATTTTCAAATTTTCTATATTGAGATGCCAAGTTTTCAGTTTGTTTTGAAATCGTTTCACCTTCACTGTGGGTTCTAGAAATACGAAACCATTTTTATAAATAGTGATTTTAACTTTCGGTCAATAAACAGTCCATGTGCTCTCGTGTTAGCGATAAAGCTTCGTATATAAAAAAAATTTAGCACCCCTAAAAATACAAATGTTTTAAAGGAAGAATTCCTTATTGTATACACAAAGGAAAAACAGAATCACGGTTTGCTTTGAACGAAATTATTTTGATAAAGTGGTTTTCCGTTATTTCTAATAGTTTGATTATTGATTTCTTCCCTCCTACCCAAACATCTAAGCCACATATTCATCTCAAATGAATTAAAGCACAATATAATGTGCGAAGTAGGTCCTTGTTAACAATATTTCTTAAAAATTTTAATTTCCGGATATCTTCTTAACTCAATTTATAATTATTGATTCGTCTACTGTTTCGACGACAGGTTTTCATATAACATGGCGCCTAGATATTTCTTCTCTTATACCTGATTTCTTTGTAAGCAAGTGTTTCGTAAATATTTAACAGGTATCATTTTAAAAGATAAAAAATGGAACTCTAATGGCAAAATTAATTTTTTTTCAAAATATACGAACACACTTTTATCAAATTTTGACTCTAATTGTAATTAACAGTGTTTAACGTCATAGTAGAAATATTGTTTACGTTTTTAATCTCCTACAGTAATTGATGATTTTATCAAAAATATAAATTCCCTATTATAATTTTGAAATTGAAAATTGACAACTGCCAACTTACAGGTTAGCTGTCAACATCCACAAGTTAGTATTTATATTTTCATTTTTTATAAAGGAGAGATTGTATGTCAATCTTTTAAGTATGATAATAACTGGTCAGGGTAGGTATTAAGTTCAAAAATTGCATTAAAAAAAAGTTTATGAACATTATATTAAAATAAATTCTTTAAATTCCTACAATACAAAATTAATTTATAAATCTCATGATTTATTTTTTTTAAATCAGAAGTAAATTACTGTCTAACTAAATGACTGATTTGCCTGGAAGAACTGGTCATCGCTAGAATAGAATTGAATAACTTGCACGTTTTGTTCTAAACATTTCTATTAATGTACAGTGTTTTTTTAAAAAAAAAAAAAAATTAAGTAGGCTATCCAATGCTATCTCTGCAATTAAAGATACAAAATACTTAAATCGAGAATTATGCCTCAATTTTACGATAGAAATAAAAATTATGGTAAAACATTTACAGAAAAATTTCATTTTCTAATTCAATTTTGATCGAAAATTGTTTAAAACTGTGATGGTGTGTAAAACCTACTTATCCGCTTTGCCGTACAACAACGAACAGTTGATCGGAACTGTAGCTATGTTGAGCAGACCACGCAACGAACAGCTGATCGGAACTGTAGCTATGTTGAGCAGACCACGCTGATCAACCTGTGGAGAAGTATTCCGACCAATCGTATTGTAAAGTCATCCTTGTTCAAATTTTTGGTTTTAATATCCAATTTCAAAATTAACCATGACTGGTTACAAATGAGTCACGACGTTCGGGGACATCGCTGTTCAAATCGGAAGCGTTTAATATTTTAAATTGATAACAGTTTGAGTATAGGTTAGGCCCAAGGTCTGCTCTGTTCCTAATTGCTTTGATTGTTGTGTTGAGTGTTTAATTAGTAATTAGCTTTAATTCGGTAATTTAATATTAATTAAATTAATCTATTCAAAGCTGAGTACCTTGTTGGTGCTTCGGTGGACTTGGGTGAGTGTTTTTAGTCCTCAAAATGGGCTTGAGCCAAAGCAGTGCATTATCCAAAGACGTAATGTATCAATACCGCTTCTAATTGGTAATCAGTCTTTACAAAAGGAAAACTGGCATGATCGGGAATGTTTCATTTTACTTCTTTTTTGATAAAGCTATATCTAAGGAATTTAGATACAAAGGTTAAAACTTGATATACATGCTTAGCTCGTGTGTGAAATATTCTGATTTTATACAAAACCGTTTCAAAATTGTCTTTTAATTATTTGACCCCAAATTGTAGGAATACGATCAACTTAAAAAAATAAAATAAATAAAATAAAAATAAAAAAGAAATTAATAAATTAAAATGCAAGATATGTTGTTTTAAAAATTTGTGATACCTCTATTTCATTCCAAGTTGTATAATATTTGCGTTATAACGTTTAGAACTGTATATTAAACCCCCATGCGACTTACTATTACAAAAAAATCATACATTGGAAATACTCGGAATTTTATGAAATCGAAGACATTATTTCTTTTCAATATCTCAATTATTTTACAAAAACAAAGATACTATTTTGCTTTTCGTTAAAAGAGAAAAAAATCGTACATTTGTAAATAGTTTCGACACATTCGTCATTAAATATCTCAAATGGATGCCATTTTGAAACGGTTTCGTAACAAATAAACTGTTTTGAAAACTCGTTCAAAAAATATTATCGAACAATAACATTCCTTAGTTCTTTTTTAAAGAAAATAAATGGACAAAGAAGCGCCAAATGGAGATTTTTAAGAACATTTTTTATTTAGATTTTTAGGGTCTGTAAATAAAATCAAGGACGCTTATAATTTCACGCGTGTGTCTGTCCGTCTGTCAGTAAATCGTAACCATTATATACAAACAAAACTATAAATCTTATATTTTAAACTTTGAATTTATATTCTTTGTATTTTCCCACACGTAGGAAAAATATAGAAGTGACAAAAAATGACCTTGGGATAGTTAAGGGTTAAAAGTTGAGTATAAAACTATAAATTATTCTGATTACAAATATGTAAATTTATTTAGCGAGAAATTTATATATGGGCTTTAGGGCAGGTATCATGCCCCCCCCCCCCCTACTTGATCACGGCGAGACCTACAAATATGGAAGAATTATGTGGCTTTGAAATTAAATTGCAGTGTGAAATCATATATTGTAGTTTTTTGTACGACGAATACAACTATTTAAACACACAATGAGAAATGAGTTGGGTATAAGTTTTTGTGAGATGCGAGACAAACATTTCAATAGCAATTAAAAGATGAAATTCATTATTTATCTTTATTATAGTCTTGATAAAACCAAATTGCTTGATTTAAACAGCTGCTTAAAATACTTCGACTTTACAAAAATTACTGCCGCTAAATGCCCAAGTCGTGTGGTTCAATCACACTCTTCGACCCTTTTGTTTTTTTGTTTTTTTTTAAATCACTTAAATCGATTTGTAAAATTGTATTCCCCATTTTGAAATAAAAATTAACTTTTCTGTAAGTATTGTAGCATAATTTTACTTTAACCAAAATGTAATGCATCATCCCCATGTAAGTAATGTTTATAGCACTATAACAATTGTAAGTAAAAACATCCTATATTGACATTGTTGTGCTTATCATCAGAGAGAGAGAGAGCTTTTAAACAAATTGGTTTGGAACATTTGCTATACTCTGCTAAACTAAAACAGATATTAAAATCAATTATTTCATGATTACATAAAATAAAACAACTGTTGTTCTTGACATACGTCCTGTGCAGCTCAGTTTTTCTCAAGTCATGATTTCATCATTTGTTTTCCATGTAAGGGGTTTATTCCACCCTATTACACTTCAGGTCATTAATCTACAACAGTTTCATTGTTTGACGTAACCGGAACCAAATAATATCGTGTTTAAATTGTTGTTGACTTATTTGGCAAACAAAGGTCAGACGTTTTTAACAAGCTATGTAAATCAATAAAGGCTTTGGTGTTTTTCGGATTTAAAAAATCCTAAATCTTTTTATATATATACATTATAGCGACTCAATGACCTGAATAAGGTGAACAATTGTATCCATCTATAAATAAATATTGAGCTTGACTTGTGATAATATTTGATTAAAAAACTCATAACACATGATCTCACAAAAAATACGTTTATTTAATCAAACGCGTTTCAACGACAAACTCGCCATCCTCAGTGATACATGAGCTACAGTAACTGTGTAACAAACTCCATCTACTCTAATTAGTATATCAATAACTAATCAAAAGTGTTTCGAACCGTAGAGCGTGAAACTCGGCAATCTCCTAAATTAAAAAATAAGTATTTGAAAAAGGACACATTGCAAGCCTCAGATATGAAAAACTAGTTATCGTGGGCGAACTCTAAGCGAATCAGCAGTTCTTTACACAATCTGGAATTATTTTATTATTTAGTGAAAATTATAATTATTTGCATGCTTTGCTAAATGTTGAGATAAGTGGGGTCAAAATTGTCAGATGGGATGAACGGCTATTTTAGTTCACACGTAGATAGTGCAATGTGTAGTAATTCGTCTATTTTCACGCGTTTATTAGCTTTTAAATCTCATTGCAGCCGGTTGAGTGCCCCGACTTGTTTTGTATGTGTGTGGGGAGGGGGGGATATTGATCAATGTCAAATCTAGTTAGTTAACTCGACCGGCTAACATCTTGGTGGTAATAATTAACAGCTAGACAAGTAGACAAGGATAAGATAATTGTTGCGACATGAGTAAATATTTAGGAAATCGTTGAACTTGCAACCATCAACAAGTGACGAATCATTCGAAGATATGTCAAGGTTTGAAGGAAATCGAGGTCAATCGATCAGTGGGCCGGAGTGAACGTAGGCAGTGAAGCTGGCGGAAGAAATAATACAAGTCGAACTTTGCCAGAGTGCCGTCTGCGTCGTTGAATTGGTCGGGAGAATAGTCCAGGAAAGCAATGATCACGGTCCGGAGACGGTTAACAGAGGTGAGCAAACTTCGTGTATGATTTAATTATCGAACCCTGTTATACGAACACAGAGGGATTACATTGATTCAATTTCTCGTCACAGTAATTATTGTTATCGCTCTCGGTTAGAAATATTGGACGTACCATATTATTAGTTTAAGTTCTTCCATCAAAGGGGATTAGTTAAATTCTTGTATCAAAAATATATCAGGTTGTATTGTCAAATTGTGGAAGAATTGTAATAAATATTTAAGTATAAACTGAACATCTAATTACTTTATCTATTGAACCTGATAAATTGCCCGCATAATGAATGAAAAATCGAACTATTATAACAGAGGTTTAATCCAATATACGTAGAATAGAATAGGTTAGTTTTAAATAGTTGTTACACATGTTTTATATATCTCCTAATTGTATCAGTCGCAAAGTTCTTGAAGTCGGTTAGGCTCTAACTGACGTCAGGATGTATATGTGTTGAACAATCTTCATTGGCTTCGATCTTATCAGTGTCTCGGCTTTCGCAAGCCTCGAAACTGTACATCGTGACAAAACCTCCACTCGCTACGCTCGTGTCGGTCTTGAACTTGCCGGATCTGGAATCATTATGGATATAAAAATTTTCTAGGGAAGTCAGTATTCGAATTACATCATGGAGGTGTGGGGGTTGATACCATATGAAATTGAAATCTGCAATTTTTTATCTAATTTACTGTTATTTCATCATCCTATCCTAGTTTTTCACGCTTACATCAGGCGACAATGCCGGATGCTATGTCGTAAATCACTTCGGTTTCTTGATGTCGTAAAGATTAGTCAAAAAATAGAGGTAGAAATGTTTTACTTTTACCCAACTTCTACTACCTGTACTGTGATGTATATTCACACCTCTGTATAAAATTAGAAGTTTAAATCTGAAATAAGTCCTAAATTTGAGTGAAAATCTTAAAGTAGGAAAAGTAATAATTTCTCGTCAAAGTATACTTCTTGTGATGTCTACCACATTTCCTAAATTTCACTTTCATTCTGAAACACCCTGTATATTGAGCCCTTAGTGTGGATATTCCAAGAGGAAATCACAATTATAAATTCCGTAATAACATTTCCTACAGTTAAATTTAATTTGCAAATAACTGTTTCATCTTCAATGTTTGAAGAGAAACAAGTTTAATAAAGTTAAATTAGATTTGTTCAATTTATTAGTTAAGGCAGATGTATAATATAAAGTAAACCGACGCCCCAATGGACGCGTAACTGGACCTTGTAAATTCTAACGTATTCCAAATTTAATTAAATTTATTCCTTTTCATGTACGCATTCTTTCCCCCCCTGTATTTATGTAAAGTTCAAAGCGGGTGCGTTTAAAAGGGGTTTAAAATTACTCATTTGTTGAGTTCCGTAATAATACTTCGTAATGGTTTGACGTGCGACGATGAGGGAGTTTTGAATCGTGTGGAGGTACGATGTTAGAAAATATTTGTAATTACAGTTCATGGTTTTATACAGGAAAAGTTTTGTGATGGGTTATAAATAGATGTTGAATTTGTTGTCGATATGTCGGTTTTGAAGACCTCCGAGTTGGAAAAAAGTTGTTTTGGGAATATTTGTCTTCTGTTCAGTGCTTTATATCCATATCATAGATTTAGATTATTTAACTCAGTTGACGTCCGGTAGCCAGAAGGTGTACACCTAAACGTACTTTTAATGTGATATGTGTGTTTTGTGTAAATAATTTTAGTGTTTGACGACCTCGGTTGAGTAATTTATTTATGTTGTGTCTGAAGATGGGATAAAAGTCCCGAAACGCGTCACTAATACAAAAAGAGGTTTTTTTGACGGATACAAAGTAAGAAACTTTATTTTTATTATAAAACCGAGTTCAGTGATCTCGGCCACACCGTACTGAGGCTTCCACTCTACATGTGCGACCTTAATGTCGAAAGTAAAGTAGTACGGACGTTCCAAAAATGCAACTGCGAACATTTCTCCGATAAACGGCGCTTCGTGAGATATCGGTATGAAATAGAAATCGTCCAAGACGGGAAATATTTGTAATTGATCAAAATCTGTTTGGTGGTGTTTGATAAAATTAGTCTCTGAGGACCAGAACAAAATCTATTGGTCGCCATGTGTACAAAACTGTCGTTACGTGAGTTATCAGTAGAAAAGGTAAAATCAGTCATGATCGTTAAAGTTGGAAATTTCTAAAAATCAGCGGTTCCTTTTTGGTCGAATTTTCCTCAAGTTTCGTGGCTAACTACAGGAATCAAATTTATTGTCGTAACAACACCGAAAATTCCGCTTCGTGTGTTATCAGTATGAATATAGAAATCGTCTGTGGTTTAAAGTTTGTAATCTTGTCAAAATCCTGTCATTCACTTATTAGTACTATATATTATAATAATAATATTAATGAAGCTAACTCAATGATCAAATTTCTCTTATATTTAAAGTCTATAGGCCCAAAAAAATGTATTTGTTGTCACCTAAACAAAAATGTTTTAGGTTTCGTGAGTTATAAGTAGAAAAATAAAAGTCGACCGTGATCGTTAGAATTTGCAATTTCTTAAAATCGTCTCAATCACCGATTATTACTATAATATAATAATACTAATAGCAATAATAGTGGTAACTTAATGATCGAATTTCTCTTACTTTTAGTCTCTACGGAACTATAAACCAAATCTATTGGACGCCATATCTCCAACAATGACGCTACGTGAATTATCGATTATAAATTAAGCTCTGGCTGCAGTTGCAACATCTGACTGGGGAAAAATATTTGAGCATGTAAAAGTAATCGAAGAAAACTATTGGGGAAGGATGGTATAATGGAGGACGAAGTGGATGAAAGGATAATTTGTTTAGGAGAAGATAGTGAAGACGATTCATCGAGCTCGAGTAGTGTGGAAGATTCTACTAGTAGTGATAATGAAGACACTGTTGAACCAGCTCAACCACTAGATGAAGATTAATTCAACTGAAATGAACTCTCACAGGATAAATAATTGTGAGATGTAATAGCAAAAGATAACTTCCTCGCGTTATAAACATTTTGAATAATAAAAGAGCATTAAAAACTCATAGCCCTCGAATATTCTAATAGCGTACACGAATTGGTCAAGAGGGACCTGTTAGGGAAAACGAAAGCGAGCTATTGTTAGGATTCGTTCCTTTAAACTGCCTGGGTTCTTTATTTTCAATAATATCGAATGGTTCAGTACTCAATAACCTTTATTAACAAGAATAATCATCTCCTATCTTATTACAATGCTACGATATTCTTATTATTACTATTAATTCAGAATGACTAATTGTTGTGACTCACAGATCTGATTCTACGTTATAGTTTAATTGTCTGACTCTGAAATAATTACAAGTTTCTTAATACTCGAAGTTTGCTCATCCTGTTTGCAATTCTTATGGATGCTCGTCAGAAGTCTGAGTACTCCCAGGAAGCTCTTATTCGTCAACAATTCCTATCTTCAAAAATCCCTGCAGCATCTCCTTCACTTGATCATTCCTGTGCTACTGACCACGTTTCCTCCCACCCAAGGGTTTATATATCATTGTAGCATCAATGACGTCTGCCTTGCTTGCAAAGGTAAGCAATTTCGTCAATTTTCCAGGTCTGTCACAATAATTGTTGTCATTCTGACTTCTTAAAAAGAACTTAGACTCTATTTCTAACTAAAACTATCCTAATTCCTAACCCTACTTAACCCAAGATTACATATAAAAAGATCCCGCTAGGTTCGCTTGGGGTTCAAAGCTGTAAATGGTTGTTAGCTATCGAACCGATATATATATATATATATATATATATATATATATATTGATATTTAAACATCACGTCTTCATTGTCCTTAAAATATTTTGTATCTATAGGCCTAACAATTGCAGAGATAAAAACACACTCTTGGCTGTATTATAAATAGTGTATTTAAACTGAGCCTAAAATATCTTTCATTAAAAAAAAATGGAAAAATCAAGTTCAAAATGCAGACTTAGAGCCGTCCGCTTTTTTTTAATTAATAATTATATGACTCCCCATTGCAGATCTTAATAGTCATTACGCGAGGTATTCATTTTAATTAGGCACTTCTGTTAATATCTATATCGTGTTGAACTTTGTAATTGGAATGAAGGATCTTAAAATGTACTAATTGTTAATTAAATTTATTTTGGAGTGTTGCGAAGGATTTATAAAGGTTGCAGGAATTTAAACTTGTTGATGTAAAACATGGTGACTCTGATTAAACAACGTGTTACAACTGACAATTGAACTTCATTTTTGCTGATGTATTTGAAGAGAAAAGTTTTTTAACTATATTTGTTTTAGTTAAATAATTTTTGAAGTGATTTGTTCCCTTTTCCCCCCAAGGTAGATGATTTAAATAAAATTGAAAATGAATGGTACAAAATATTGCACAAATTTTCTTGTACATCACGATACATACGTCGTGACAGTAAAAATATCTTTCTAACTGAGTTGATATATATTTATTATAGAAGATTTTTAATTTTACACTTTTTTGAATATACACTTTTCAGATATTTTGGCTTCTTTTTATTTCTCCTTCTACCACTGTAAAATGTTTATCGAAAATAAATGTTTTTTCTTAATATTCATTTTCCTGATTTTTTATCAGATTTACTAAAAAATTATTTGTAACAGTTTTTTACTATTTAATTTCAGTGAACTATTCAATTGGAGTTTTTGTCTACACGATATTACAAAGCGATTCTCTCCGATGGGTTTTTATTTCAATTTCTGAAGTGATTTCCTAATTTCATAATCCTTAACACAATAACAATAATCCTAAACACATAAAACCATAAGATTCGAAGTAATGTATAGACAAAACATATTTATATAGTTTCTGTAATGATGCAATTCTGGTTGCTCTAGATTTATTAATAAGTATCTGTAGCTTTCTTACTAAGCACACATTATTTTAAGTGGCTACTAAGCTTCCTACTCAGTTTTTGCAAAGCCTACCTAATTTCGTAATTCACTTTTATACATCGTACTTAAGTATAAGGTTAAGATCCACTTTAGTTATTATGAGAACCCGAAGACGTTCCATTATAAAAATTAAGTCTGAAATAATTAATTTTGTTTGGACAAGTTTTTTTTTTTTATCTCAAGAAGAAGACAAACATAATTAAATTTTCTCGAAGGAAATGAGGAAAATATTTAATAAAACTTTATTAATATTCTGACGCGATAGAAAGTGTATTTTTGTTTGTTTGTAAGCTCACTAGTTAACTAACCTTAATTACCCCCAAGGGATTTTACTGGGCTGATTCATATATAAGCAACGATATACATAATGTTATGAAAACCGAAGAACAGTAGGTTGCAACTTCACTGTACAACAAGCTGAGCGGTTTATGATTATTCCCCAGACTCCTTTGTGAGATAGGATACACCTGCTAGAGGGAATGTCTCACTAGGACCTTCATTGAACCCTAGAGGGTATCTCTGACAGGTTTCTGGTGCCAAAAGGTCGAGGGTGCCAAAAGTTCGCCAGTTTCCCGAACTTTTACATTTAAATCGTAAGTGGGCGAGAGAATTCAAAATCGTATCACAGAGAGCGGTCAAACGTAGATTCATTCTTATATTCTCCTTCGTAAATCGAGTTGTAAATGTGTCTTAAATTAATTTTATTATTAGTGGATTGTACACTATAATGAGCAACAATTGTTGCAACTTCAATCAGCTATTGATAGAAAACACGATGAACACTTTATTTTTACAATAGAGTACGGGACGACTTTTCAATGACTAAGTGATCATCCTCAGTTGTTACATGCACAGAAACCTTTTGATACTGAACTATAAGTGGCAAGGCCAATGTTACACACATACAACAACAGGGAGCAATTTGGCCACGCCTCCAAGTCTAATGCTATCACAATTTAGTTAGTGTTACAAATATAACATATCCAATATCTTAATCTGGTAAAACTCCTAGTTTAAGTACAAAAGTATTACAAAAGTAGAGTCATTTCTAAATCAAACCCTCCTGCATCCTCCACAGGACAGCCTACGTCATGGTAGATTCATCCCTTTTTATAACAATCAATCAATTTATTTAGCATGCACTGTAATTGTAAATAGAAAATCAGTTGAGGGGAAAGTAACTACAACATAGTGATGGGAACTACCGATTCATTCGATTGTTGTTTTCGGTTTTAGTTGCTTAGTTTTTACGCTAGAGTGCAGTTTAGCAGTTTCAATTAAGACTTTTCTGTTTTATCGGATGTGAATAAACAATCGAATTTCAACCGTCTGAACGTTAGGTCAAACTATTATTATCATTACGAGTAATTTGATGATGAATTAATATCTTTCAGGACAAGACTTCATTTACATGGTTATAAAAATAGGTTTGGGAATTTTCTAATAGATTAACTTTACTTTTTATTATTTCCTTACTATCGTTTTATGTGTGTGTGTGTGGGGTGTGTGTGTGTGTGTGTGTGTGTGTGTGTTTAAATAAACATTTGGTCAAGAACTGAATATTATTTCACTTTTTTTTCTTTTTCTACAACTGTGTCTAAAGTGTTCATTTACGGTTCTAAAACAACTGAATACTATACAATCTTGTTGAGCACTGTGGTGAAATTCACAATAATGATTCGTATTTGACCCTAACTAGTGGAAATAATTAATAAAGAACAATTAATCAGATAATTGTGTTTTATTTTAAAGTTTCAAGTGATTGTGGTTAGGGGCAAATTCGAATCATTAACTAATTACTACTCAACAAGGGGGGAAAAAAAAAAATAAAAAAAAAATAAATAAAAAATTACAAATAACCCTAGAACACTACTCATTCGTAAAAATTACGACCCGCCCTTTGTAAAATTCGGAGAACTCGTAGACAAAAGACGGACACGCTCTGTCTTTTTGTTTACCTTCCTGCCATTGTGAATAGAGGCCACTGTATCTTCGGCTAAGCTCAAAGTTGAACCGTTATTACCGTACTCAAGCTCGCGTCGTATATTTTACGAAAGAATAGTGTTTGCGAAAGTTTTAACTATTAAGTGTTTGAATATTTGTTTTGTAAATTATTGTTTTTATATTGTTAGTTTTTTAGTGTTGTAAATAGTTTATTGTGTAAATAGTTATTTTAGAGTTCAAAGTGTTTGATTTAGCTACTAAGTGTATATTAAACACTTATAAATGATGTATTTTATGAATATCCGATTAATTTTTCCAATAAAATAATATTTATATTTTTTTCGGTTTTTTTCCAGATTAATTATTTTTTAAAACGTACTTGTAGTGGTGGTAAAAGACATTTTTTTACAGTTAAAATATGTAGGAGTTCATTGTTAAATATTTTTAAAAACACTTAAAAACAATAGAGGATTTAATATAAAAAATAGTCAACACTATAGTAAAGTTTAAAAAATAATAATAAAAATAAAAACAAAAAGTAGTAAAATTTACGAATGAATAATGATTATGTAACAATGAACTAAGAGTAGTAATCTAGGGTTAAAATTGATGAAATGTGATTCTTCATCGAAGGTCGAATAAACTAACTGATTCGGTTTTATAATTGTCACATCGCCTGCTCACTGAACAATAATCAGACTCAGCTAACCTCAACTGCATTTGTAGGAAAGAGTTGTTCAATAAACAATGTTGCAACACGATTTTGAAATGAACGAGGACGATTTCAAATGGTCAAATACTCCAGCGGATATAACTGCTTTAGTTAAAGAATTAGCTTTAGACTCGTTGCCTAGAAAATTAAGAGATATATGAGGAAATGATGTCGTGGTGTACTGCAAAATGCTCTTAAAAATGTGTCGAGGAACGTATTGTTCGCATATTTTTCTGGTAATAAAACCATCTTCTCTTTGGAGCTTATATTCTATGAATTGTTCCCCTAAATTTAAAAATGATATTGTTATTAAAGTTTATCATAAATTAACAACTTTTTTTGTTCTGTATGCAATATTATTGCAATAGTATTGTTCTGTAACATGTATTTTGTATAGCTCTTGCACAATGTAAATATAATAAAAATAGTGGGAAATATAATGTATACTGCAGTTGTAGGAAATAAAAATGTATGCAATTCGAGGGTAAAAAACTCTATCATTCTCTAGAAATTACATATTTTTCTTATTAACATTTTCTCTCGTGCCATTAAGACCTTCTTTTCACTCTCAATCCATAACTAACTATTATATAATTAAACGATTCTACTTCAACACTATTATTATTTAATATTCTTTAAAAATGATGGAAATAGTATTAAAACTACCAAGTTGATAGTATTAGCAATGACTACATAAATACTATAAGACACGACATGGCCATGTTAAATATTCTACGCTTATTCTTGAGTTGACCAATACCCGCTAGGTGGCGTTGATGTGACCAATCCGAAGTTGATGTGACTGGCGCTAGGTGGCTCTACGGTCAAACAATGTTTCAGGCGGGTAAGAGAAAACGCACTGATGCCACATATGGGACCAGAGATGCGAGGGAAGGTCGAGAATCGCTTATCTCAGCGCACGAACTGACAACACTGACTATGCTGACGGAAGTAAGTGACAAGGTTTTTGAGAGAGAGGTCAACAGTTGTACAGTCTCAACCAAGTGGGATGCGTACAGTCCAGCACCTGCTGCTAGCGCTTTCTGATAGCTGTGTGTCAAACTTGTGACGAACAGCACCCGTAAAGCGTAGACTATTTCCCTATCCTATGTCGTGTCTTATAGTATTTATGTAGTCATTGGTATTAGTAAATAGTTCATGTAGTAAATATAAATTCTTTTGAATGCCACCGACTGGTTTTTAGTTACAAACTAGTTAGAGCAATTCTATAGTAACAGTAGCTTTTATCATCATACAGACCCAAAGAAAGTATCAAGAATAAAAGTATTCGACTGAAAATAACCTATTGTTTTCTCGGTTGTCGCAACACTACATAACTTCGAAATAATCGATAGTTGTGTTGGCCCTTTTTTGCATCGATTTGGTTGTAAACCAAATGGATGTTTACAAAGTCGCGAAAAAATCAATTTCTTGATGAAAAATATAACAAAAGACAGTGTATGTATTGGTATGCGTTTTCATCAAAGCTAATGTGGTGCTTATTGTTTTCATCATTTTATGAAATATGAGCTCCTTTGACGTTTATTGAGTTCTATTCTTTCAATTACTTAAGAAATGTAAGATATCAATATCGTCGGTCAAAGGTTTCTGTAGGCATTGAATTTTCTTATCTCACATGTTCTCAAGTGTAGGGAATGTATAAATGAAAACAAACCATTTCCAGATGACGGTGGCTTTAGTTTTCCTTGATGCAGAAAATAAGGAAGTGCACTGAGGTAGAGTTAAACGCATGAACCCATTTTATTAATTAAATTTGTTTCAAACCAAGCAATGAAATCGGTTGAGCATATTACACTTGGGGACGAATATGGATTACACCCACTATTTTAAACTTTCTGATATTTGTAAAATTCTTATCTGGTTCCAATCACTATCTTGTGGGCTACGATTCTGAAATTTCTCTACAGACTATCCAAGATATCTGTTCTAAGAAACTCTTGGTTTAGGATATTCTGTGTTGCATGCTCAATCTTTAGCTACGGAGTGTTGGGGATGTTTTGCTGGGTATTGTGGAATAACTGGAAGCTCAAAAACAGACGATGCACCAAAGGAAGGTAAACTCAATTGTTTTCACTTATTGTATCCAACTTTTTATCTAATACATGTACTTCTTTGCCAGTGGGAAGAAGAATAGACAACTGTAGTGTCCAATAAATTGAAGGCAGTAAAAGATACTATACTCGTGTGGAAATCATCAATTTGTGACGGTCGTCTATAGAAAGTGGTGATTTACTCGTCTTCGTATCAGTCATTTCATGATTTCTTATCGATTTTAAATGGAATACGTGAAACCTTCGCAATGTCGATTTTATCCAGTTATGATGGTAAACCACATCCTTCTTGATTATATTGTACGGAGAGACATGATTGTGTAGAACTTTTGTTCTAACTATTTGGATTCAGGCAATGGTGTTCAGCTCCGTGATTGGGTATTATCCTAAATATTTCTGAGAAGTTCTACAATTATTTTGTTTGGTTGTTATGTTGTATATTGATTTTACTGAAGTTTACCTTGTATTAAGGCTATGGATAATGATAATCGCAATAGTTCGTCTTACACAAAACAAAAATAGTCGTTTAATTATTTTAAGTTGAGATTATTATTTTAATATTTGTTTCCACGTAGTTGGGTTTGTCCGTAAACTAGAGTACCTACATTCTCCCTCTCTATGACCCTATGAACAGACACGGGATGTCCAGACTCTGAAGACACGGTGTGTCAGTTCCACAGAACTCCAAGCAGGATGTTTTATAACTGAAACTTTTCGTAAATAATTTAACGATTATTTGGTAGTTAACTAGGGTAATTGGGAGGGGGGTTTGGCGGGAAGCCTAACTTAGGCATCCAGTTTAGCTAAATACGAAGGCCGCGGATCTCTCAACACTTGAATATAATAACATATCACCTTAAACCCTGTCAAACCAACCAGCACACCAAGGAACCAGAATTGATAAAAAATAACTTAAGGGGACTTATAAATTAACTTACCCAATTAACTACACATACATTAACCTATTTTTATCAGCATTTTAGTCTTTGCACCGTATCACTGTAGAAATATTAAAAGTTAGAACCCGGCATTACATTATTATTGAACGGTCTACCAGAAATAATCCAGATGGCCATGAACTTGAATAACTTCGAAAATGTGGAACGCAGTTAACCACGTTCATTTTCGTCGGGAACTCAACATGGCGTCGAAGATTAATCTGTATGCAATCTAAATGCCAACCTCGATGATTCGGGATAACAATTCTTCGCAACGCGTCCACAATAAGTGACTTAGTATCTTAATTTCCTCACGTCTATGACAAGGTATTTGACCTAACTTCAGATGTTTGTTCAGCAATAACGCTCTGTTAACAGACCAGTCACCATCCTAAGGTTACCTCTATTTACCCATGTCTCTTTACAAGTCCATGTTGCAGAGTTTCCTGTAGGTAACCTTTGCTATGATCGGCGTCCTGAGTGGCCCTCTCTCATGGCGAAGGTTATGCTCTTACCTATCTCAGGTGTTTGTTCATCAAACAACACCTGTTATTAAACCAGTTACCATCCTAAGGTCATCCCTATACGCCCATGTTCTTTACAAGCCCAGGTCACAATAATTTTCCTGTTGGTAACTTCTGATATGATTGGCATTCTGGATGGTCTTCTCTCATGATGAAGGTCATCCCCTTACTTATCTTCCGATGTTTGTTCAGCAATACCGTTCTGTTAACATACCGGTCACCATCCTAAAGTCACCTCTGTACACCCATGTTCTTCACAAGCCTAAGTCACAACAATTTTCCTTTAGGTAACCTCTGATATGATTGGCATCCTAGATGGTCTTCTCTCATGATGAAGGTTATCCCCTTACTTATCTTCAGATGTTTGTTCAGCAATAACGCTCTGTTAACAGCCCAGTCACCATCCTAAGGTCACCCATGTTCTTTACAAGCCTAAGTCACAATAATTTTCCTTTAGGTAACCTCTGATATGATTGGCATTCTGGATGATCTTCTCTCATGATGAAGGTCATCCCCTTACTTATCTTCAGATGTTTGTTCAGCAATAACGCTCTGTTAACAGCCCAGTCACCATCCTAAGGTCACCCATGTTCTTTACAAGCCCAGGTCACAATAATTTTCCTTTAGGTAACCTCTGATATGATTGGCATTCTGGATGATCTTCTCTCATGATGAAGGTCATCCCCTTACTTATCTTCAGATGTTTGTTCAGCAATAACGCTCTGTTAACAGCCCAGTCACCATCCTAAGGTCACCCATGTTCTTTACAAGCCCAGGTCACAATAATTTTCCTTTAGGTAACCTCTGATATGATTGGCATTCTGGATGATCTTCTCTCATGATGAAGGTCATCCCCTTACTTATCTTCAGATGTTTGTTCAGCAATAACGCTCTGTTAACAGCCCAGTCACCATCCTAAGGTCACCCATGTTCTTTACAAGCCCAGGTCACAATAATTTTCCTTTAGGTAACCTCTGATATGATTGGCATTCTGGATGATCTTCTCTCATGATGAAGGTCATCCCCTTACTTATCTTCAGATGTTTGTTCAGCAATAACGCTCTGTTAACAGCCCAGTCACCATCCTAAGGTCACCCATGTTCTTTACAAGCCCAGGTCACAATAATTTTCCTGTAGGTAACCTCTGATATGATTGGCATTCTGGATGATCTTCTCTCATGATGAAGGTCATCCCCTTACTTATCTTCAGATGTTTGTTCAGCAATAACGCTCTGTTAACAGCCCAGTCACCATCCTAAGGTCACCCATGTTCTTTACAAGCCCAGGTCACAATAATTTTCCTTTAGGTAACCTCTGATATGATTGGCATTCTGGATGATCTTCTCTCATGATGAAGGTCATCCCCTTACTTATCTTCAGATGTTTGTTCAGCAATAACGCTCTGTTAACAGCCCAGTCACCATCCTAAGGTCACCCATGTTCTTTACAAGCCCAGGTCACAATAATTTTCCTTTAGGTAACCTCTGATATGATTGGCATTCTGGATGATCTTCTCTCATGATGAAGGTCATCCCCTTACTTATCTTCAGATGTTTGTTCAGCAATAACGCTCTGTTAACATACCGGTCACCATCCTAAAGTCACCTCTGTACACCCATGTTCTTTACAGGCCCATGTCACAATAATTTTCCTTTAGGTAACCTCTGATATGATCGGCATCCTAGATTATCTTCTCTCATGATGAAGGTCATGCCCTTACTTATCTTCAGATGTTTGTTCAGCATTAACACACTGTTAACAGCCCAGTCACCATCCTAAAGTCACCTCTGTACACCCATGTTCTTTACAAGCCCAAGTCACAATAATTTTCCTGTAGGTAACCTCTGATATGATCGGCATCCTAGATGGTCTTCTCTCACGATGAACGTCATACACTAACTTATCTTCAGATGTTTGTTCAGCAATAACACACTGTTAACAGCCCAGTCACCATCCTAAAGTCACCTCTGTACACCCATGTTCTTTACAAGCCCAAGTCACAATAATTTTCATGTAGGTAACTTCTGATATGATAGGCTTTCTAGGCCTCCTGTTATGATGACTGCCACTCCCTTCCATTTCACTTCTTTACAATCCCAAATCACAATAATTTTCCTGTAGGTAACTTGTGATATGATGGGCATTCTAGGTCTCCTGTTATGATGACTGCCACTCCCTTCCATTTCACTAGTGACTCGACTTCCCACTAACCTAACATTGTCTCTCTTAATGTTCTCTCTACCACAAGAAGAGTTCCAACTCTAGCCGTCATTAACAGATTTCAAGTTAAATGGGCATATTTTAGTCTTATATCCTGATGTTTTTACCTTCATTATTTTTAGTCACTTAAATTTTAGATGTATCTTCCACAAGGGTAACACACAAAATTTTTGTTTTCAATACAGCTCTAATTAGTCTAATAAATTATCCCCCTCCCTCCTAAATGTAGAACTAGGATATGTCTACATGTGAGCGAGAGAAAGTTATTCAAAACATGTTTTAAGAGTTAGTATGCACGCATTTTAAATATCCCCCGAGTTTGGTCTTACTTTATTTCTCATTATAAAAACTTTCTAATTTAATCTAATACTAATTTTAGTTCACTAGATTACAATGCAAACAAACACATCCGAGGGATTTGCATCAGCGGACAGGTCGTGTTTGGAAATATAAGTCCAGGACTGTATGAAAATCTGTTGCCACATTATAACTGCAATGTATAATACCTCTATGTTATTAATTCATGTGCTTTGTAAGCCCTGGGCAACGGGACATACATACTCGTGGATTAAATGAGGTTTATTGTTTTCAGTATAAGTGAGAAAATATTACCTGCTTCAGGAATATTTATATTGCTTACCCTGTCAGTATAAATGCTAATCTCTGCAAAAAATCGACCTACTTTTTTTGTTGATTGATTGAAATAGTGTTTTTACATTTGTCATGTGCGGGTAAGCATGATAGCAACCGTAAAACTTGGTATAAGCCTGGTGAAATTTAAAATAAAAAAGCTGTTTTACAATATTCTATATTTCTGATAGGTTTTACATAACTATGTTGAGTTAAATTTTCAGCCATTCTTAGCATCGGAATGTTATTATTGTTGACGCGTTTCGGAGTACCTCCATCTTTAATAGTTTTTATGTACTGAAGAAATCCAACTACACTATATATATGAGAAGAATATCATATTCCAAAAGAAATAGTAGATTTATTATATTGAAGAAATATGAATTTTTAAAAATTTAAATTAAATGTAGATAATGTCATTAACTGGCAAATTAACAATCACGTAATGTAACAAAATCTAAAGTTGTTGAAGAAGATTCGATTTTAAGAAATATTGAAACTAATCCAACGGGGAGGAGGACAAGAAAGGATTGAATTTGAGTCCTTAGTGGAGAGGGGCAGTAAGGTTGGCTGTAAGAGACAGTATAGAGGAGCGGTAAGGTAGGCTATAGGAGTTAGTGGAGAGGAGCGTATTGGTAGGATGTAAGAAGGAAATGGAGAGGGGCGGATATGTAGGCTATGGGAGTTAGTGGAGAGGGGCGAATAGGTAAGCTGTAGGAGGCGGTGGTGAGAGGTGGACAGGTACGTTATTGGAGGTAGTTAAGAGTGGTAGTTAAATAGGCTATAGATGGATTGTGGATGTTAAGGGAGGCGATGGATACGGGGCGAATAGTTAGGCTATAGGAGTTTGTGGGGTGGAGCGGATTGTCAGGCTACAGTAGGTAGTGGAGAGGGGCAGATAGGCTATATGAGGGGTGGATGGGGGCGGATTGGTAGACTATTAGAGTTAGTGGAGAGGAGCGTTTTATTAGGCTATAGGAGGTAGTGGAGAGGGGCGAAAAGGTAAGCTGTAGGAGGGGATGGTGTGAGGCGTAAACGTAGGCTAGAGTAGTTAGTGGAGAGGGGTGGGTAGAAGGGCTATAGGAGGCGTATAAGTAGGCTATAGGAGTTAGTGGGGAGGAGCGGATTGGTAGGCTAGAGGAGGGGTGGATTGGATGTATTGTTAGGCTATAGGAGGTAGTCGAGAGGGGCGGTTAGGTGGACTATAGGACGTTTTGTAGAGGGGCGGGTATGTAACCTTTAAAAGAGGCGGCGGATACATAGGTTATGGGGGCAAGTACAGAGGGGCGGTTTGGTAGGCTATATGAGGTGTTGGAGAGGGTTGATAGGTAGTCTATTTATAAAACACATTGCCAAGCGGATGAAGGAGTAGAAATAATAAGGCCAGGAATGACTGGACATTGTACTGCTCATAAATAGAAACTCTTTTTACTAGTTCAGAAACAAATAAATATACAGAATAATTACGGGATTGTGAGGGGAGCCGGATGATAATGTATTTGTTGTGTGTTAGTTCCTTGGAGGCTACAATTTAGCAAAAACTGATCAAAATCGTTACAACTGATTTTGAGTTTCATTCTTATAACGTCTACATCCAAATTGAAATCTCGACAATGAAAGAATGCCTCAAGATATGGCAGACATCAATCGTCCTCTTTGAGCCTGCACCACTTCACAGACTTTAAAACAGGCATCATTCCGCAACTGATATTTTTGATCCATCATACACCTTACTTAAGCATGTGTTGGACAATTAATATAAATCATTGTTGAGATAGTTTGGGTTAGAACAAAATTATCGAACCTCCTTTATAATGTAATGTCCACTGTCCACTTAATCCCTTCATTGAACTCGCTGCTAAACAGTTTACATAAAGTTTGTGATGGCATTGAAAACAACTGTTAACAACAGTTTGGGAAAGTTGGCATCTTGATTGCAATGTGTCGCTCTAGTTTGCATGGACAATGAGTTGATGGTGGGGAACGCTGTCGAGTTTCTTATTGCAACCTTCACTTGTAATAGTTTAAATAAGCCTTGCATTTGCTTGTTTCCTAGGGGAACATTTAAATTGATTTAATGCAAACTGTCGTTCAAACTGACATTTTAAAGCAAAACAATTGCTTGGATTTACTGAGAATCAAAATCACAGTTGACGCGAAATGAAGCGTTTTCCGGACATATGTTCTGCGGATATTTTTTATTTATTTAGACACCTGAATTAAATCATTTCCCTCGTTTCCAATATTTCACTCCGATTGCTAACGTTTAAATTATACTTAAGGTCTGTGTTTGTTTTAGAGATAAATCCGCCGTACAAACAAACGGACCCACTAAAGCCTGGGCTTTTGTATTTTCAATTAAATTTAACTAACCTGGGATTGGAGTTGTAACTCTGGTTTTGTTAAAACAAATATAAATCTACAACTTGAATCTGTAGGCTTTGAAATGCGAGTTGTCCAATATCAGTGGATTTGTAATGTAGAATACTAACTTCTATGAAATGTCCACCGATCCTATCAAAGCAATTTGGTACAATGTACGACCGATTTTTTGGTATATGATAAATTAAGTCGTTAATCAAAAAAATCTTTTATTAAAAATATCAAAATGAAGGGCTGTTTATTTACGTCCTTCGTATGGATTTCGTATAACCTCCTACAATATATTTGTACCCTCAGGGCCTCACTTTAGTGAGTACGGGCTTGTTGACAATCCCGAGACAACCTAACTGGATCTATACGTTTTTTTTTTCATGTAGTATTGGATTCCATCTATCCTGTCATGTCTCTCTTGACCAATTTTTGTTCTTTTCCGATACTGACGCTATTATTTTATGTTCTTTTCTTCATTTTTTATAAGGCGATGATAATCGAGAGGTTTTTTGCTTTTAAACAACAACAAACAAAATACAGTAATTCACTTTTGTGCAGCTTTAAAATGCCCATTATACATGTTTTATATTTTTATTTATTAATTATTTTTTTAATGTAAGAATTTTTAAAAACAAATAAAAAGTTATATCAAATATTCTCAATTTAAAAGAAAAAAATAATGTTGCAGTAAAGTCCTAGCAATCGCAAATTTAGTCACATTTACTATGTGAACTTCATTTTACTCTTTGTTAAATATAATTTTTTTAAATGTCGTCAAAATTTTCCATCAGACGGCAGCTTGAAATGGTTTTTCGATAGTTTATCTTGTCTACAGTTACTGGCGTAGATAGGAATGGAGTGGCCCACGATTCTAACTTCTTGCAACTATTGCAGTCCTGTTTGGCTAAGGGTAATACGGAAATACAATTAGAGTTTTACGTTATAAGGATGATGTTGGTGTGCAGGTTAGACAACACAAGACGCCATGATCAATAAATCATTGACAAAGCAAAGTAACTGTCAAAATGTAATTTCGATACCGTGTCGCACCAAGAAAATGTGATATTCGTATAGTTATAGATCAGATAGAGTCGATTCACCGACTCGAGCGTAGCGAGTGGACGCTCCGTTATAGGGCCTATATGTATTCGTCGAGATACTAACAAGAGCGAAGCAAGTGGAGACTTTTAAATACATACACATCTACAAGATCTATTAGAGGTCAGCGATATATTAGAACTCAGCTGACGTCATGAAAGTAGTGATATGCACAATTACTAGGTTCAGAAAACCTGTGTAACAACTGTTTGCAAACTTACCTTACTGGATAAGACCCCTTGATATAATACAATTTAACATTTCTTACAAGGTTCAAAGAGCTCTACTTTTGTGCAGAGAATCATCTGCTTGTGTTATTTTTTATATGATGGGATGGGTAAAGTATCATGATAACACCATCAACTTGTTATTTCTTGTGTTTTAGATTTTGAAATTAAATCATCAAGTTATTAACAGTTCCTACGTTTAGAAAAGGTATTATTTTGGTGTGTGTGTGTGTGTGTGTGTGTGTGTGTGTGTGTCCTATTTCATACAAGCTACTCCTAAACATTTTAGCTAAATATTGACCAATGTATTTTTGAACAACATTTCTTTTGTTAAAATTTGATCTACAAAGTTTCAAATATCGATAATATCTTTACGAGTGAGTGAGTGACAAACGTTATGGGCCATTTATTTCAATATTTTGTTTGTTTTTTTGTTTCTGTCCTTAAGAGTATGCAAGACAAAAAGTTTGTTCCGTAGATTAGTGGCAGGGTCGACTGGCATAGACAGGATAGAAGTTATACAACTGAGAGAAATTTATTATTCTATTATCAGCGACAACAAAGGTCGTGGTATAAACTTTAAACTGAGCCCAGTCATTAACCTCTATATACGATTAGTTGTAATTTAGCCTTATGACAAAGATTAAAGTGAACACAATGTCGATAATATTAAACTTTATCATGCGTTAACAATGACCAAAGTTTAAATTGGAAAGCCTTCAATTTCATACAAGATTAATTAAGCGATTAAAAAATAAAGCACAACTTCTCTCAGATATAAAACTGAGAGTAATCAATTGTAATAAAACACTTTATTTGTATCAAAACAACGTTTCAATGACAATGTTAACTTTACACGTTTGTGACATTGAACTACAAGAGACAAGACGAATATTTCATGGACATAGAATAGGAAAGCAATATGACCACACTTCTAAATCCAATGTCATTATATAGCAAATATAAACATAGAATTAATGAAAAAAGCATTCATTGTGACGTATTTCTTCTTCTTTAGTTATTCCTGGAAAATTGATTGCTTGACGAGATGGAAAGAATGGCCAGCGAGATCACCCGATTTGTCACCATTGGATTTTCTTCCTATAAGCAATGACTACATAAATACTATAAGACACGACATAGGATAGGGAAATAGTCTACGCTTTACGGGTGCTGTTCGTCACAAGTTTGACACACAGCTATCAGAAAGCGCTAGCAGCAGGTGCTTGACTGTACGCATCCCACTTGGTTGAGACTGTACAACTGTTGACCTCTCTCTCACAAACCTTCTCACTTACTTCCGTCAGCATAGTCAGTGTTGTCAGTTCGTGCGCTGAGATAAGCGATTCTCGACCTTCCCTCGCATCTCTGGTCCCATATGTGGCATCAGTGCGTTTTCTCTTACCCGCCTGAAACATTGTTTGACCGTAGAGCCACCTAGCGCCAGTCACATCAACTTCAGATTCTCTAGCAGAGCGACCTAGCGGGTATTGGACAACTCAAGAATAAGCGTAGAATATTTAACATGGCCATGTCGTGTCTTATAGTATTTATGTAGTCATTGCTACAAGGTCACTTAAAAAGTTTTTTTTTACCAAAATAATTCCTTTACAAAATAGAATTCGAGAAGCAACACAGAATATTACCAAGGAAGCATTGGTTATCATCCTTTTACAACCGACTGGCACACTGTCAAACAACAGAAGGAGGCCAATTTGAACATTTAATAATTAATACATTATTTTCAAATAAATAAATTAATATTATACAAGTAAAAATGACAAAATTCATTTAATTGTCATTTTAGATTACGAGTTTTATTTTTTGGTAATAGAAACTTTATCCTCCCGCTATTTTGGATATAGACATAGCAGCAACTTTTTATTTATACCATTTTGTTTGCCGTGAAGAGATGTTTAAAATGATATCTACACAAAGGATGTCACCATTTAAAATATAAAAGTCACAAACACTGAGCCACCCCCCAAGAAGGAATTGAAATTATATTTCTCATCAAAAGGTAAGGGTAGTTGACCAATAATTTATCCTGAAAGTTACAGTATTTTATCTGGAACAGTTTTAAAGTTTCCATACTTTTGACTGAATCTGTATATATATTATGTATCTGTTATACGAATTATAGGTTAAGTGTGATGTATTTGTTTGACTTTTCGTAACGTTTCATGGCTTCAAGAAACAGAAAAAGTGATTTTCGACGCGTCTCTCGTCCGTCGTTTTGTCGACTGTACGTACGCACGATAGCGGCCATGTCAAATAATATATTTCCATGAAATATTACATAGAGAACTCTCATATAGAAACTTATTGAAATTGACAAAAATCTAATTGAAAATTTCAAAATGGCGCCCATAATAAACGGGTTTTTATTAATATCTCGTGGGTTAATCAACTTATAACAAACTAAATTAGATAAAAATATGCAGTTTTCAATTCCGCATGCACCAACTAAACATCTCTACTACGACAAACAGCGAAGTTGTTTTCATAAATTTAATTTCGAATCCTAACTTAACAGAGAAAATGAGAGTATGCAGCAGGGCCGAGTCTCTCAAGCGTGGCGAGTGGAGACTCTTTCACATATGAAGCCGGTCGGGTTCATGATACTGACAGGAACGTAAGAAGTGGAGATTTCTTAATATATAAATATCTTACGAGGCCCGTTAGGGCCCAGTCGATGTCAAGTAAGTAGTGATATACACAATTAAGAGATTCAGAAAACTTACCAAAACAATTTACCATTTCCTGTAAGGCCCAGGAAAGCAACTTTTGAGCATTACATTTAAAGGATCAGTTTGTTTTACGTTGTATAATAGGGCTGGGTAAGTACCATGATGACCCTCATCAACTATTATTCCAAGACGTACATTTTCTCCTCGTGTTTTCATTTTCATTTACATATTTTTAAATGAAGTTAATTTTAACAAAAATTGTATGTTGGAAAAATGTTGTTTTGTTTGACGGTAGAGGTTAATGACTGGAACTCATTTAAAAATAAGAAATTTTTATTTCAGGTGTTCCTTGTCAACTATGGACAATGACTGAAGAGGGCGAATAAATCAAAAGGCCATGCTTCAAAACAATATGAAGGGAAAATTATAGGGGATGAGAAGGAATTAGGGTTCATTATTGCATTTTCCAAATAGTAATTTTCTTGTACGTGAGACTTGTATAATATTCTTTCAGTTTTCAACAAAATAATAAGGGGGGGGTTTATTCCCGAGACCTAGTTCACATGATTCTGAAATTATAAAGCTTAAAAATATTTACCTGTTGTTATAAGACGGTTAATGACCACACATCCTGTGATTGACTTATGAAGCCTAGACGCATACTGTCTGTATACAGTAACTTGGCGTCTGAACCCTTGGTTACCTGCGAGCGGCCGGAACCGCCCCCCCCGTCGCTCCCTTCTCCACCCAGCTGTTTCAGTGATGAGTCACCTACTAGCGTTAACACTGCACTGTTTAACTTTTTTATGGGAGACAGACACAATTTTAAATTTTTTTCAGTACAGTTAAAATGTTTAGGAAAATATAAGCAAATTGATACCAAAAACGACACTATTCCGTTTGTAAAAGCCGCCAGTAGAAAGCTCTTTACACAGCTACTATTTGCATAATCACATACTTATTATTTACATACATTTGTGTCGTGTTTGCTATCAATTTGCTTATATTTTCCTAAACATTTTAGCTATTATAAAAAAAAATTAAAATTGTGTCTCCCATAAAAAAGTTAAACTTGTAAATTGCTTATTTTGGACAGAAATATTGAATTTTGGTACTTTAAAACTGTCTTCCGACATCAAATATGATCTACCTCTTTCAAATTAAGGTAGATAGTAACTTATTTCATGATTCTTTAGCCATTAACTTTAAACTTTAACAATTACGCAATATCGTATCTGCTTTAAAAAAAAAAAAAAAAACAAAAAAAAACGGACAAACGGAAAACAAAGAGTTTCCGGACCAATGTTATATAAACTTTTTTTTTCTTTAGTTTTAGAATCGACTCCTTGAAATGTTTCCCTCTAATTTTGATTCATCCTGTATAAAACAATCGAATTACTTCAACGAGTTAGACCGGTTAACACAGATCGCAATAACTTGAACGTTAAATACAACAATAATTGTATGGAATTACTATAGGGAATATCTCTCATTAATGAAGCAATTCGATACTATAGTTGTCAAACTTTAATTTAACATTTGCGAACAAATTATGGAACTATTGAATAGAAAACTAATTTGATAAAATGAGTTAATAAATAAATAAAATATACCTAACTATACTTTCTTTTGGGTTCGTTAATGTAGCTTTATTAGAATATCCACTAAAGGTAATATCCAAACAGTTGGTTTTATGGTCCTTGTGGGAAATGTTAAATTGTATTGGGTTATCAAGTATTGCTTCGCCCGTGTCAGTGTCTCTGACCCAGCGGGCCTCGAAGCTGGACATATTGAAGAAGATTCCACTCGCTACGCTCGTGTCGGTGACTCATAAATATACGAATATCACATTGTCTTACATCAGCGTTAGAAATTACATTTTTGACAGTAACTATGCCATGTCATTGTAGAAAGATGTGCTTGGTACTATTACATGCAGATGTGTACCTTAATCAAAAAGTTGAATAATACACGAGATCAGAACATAAGAAACTGTGTAGAACAAAAACTCTAACACAAGATCTCACAAAAACCACGTTTACTCAATCAAACGCGTTTCAACGACAAAGTCGCCATCCTCAGTGATACATGAGCTACAATAACCAAACTGTAACCGTTATAGTTTATATTATAGGTTATGTTATAAGGATGGTGACTTTGTCGTTGAAACGCGTTTGATTGAATAAACCTGGTTTTTGTGAGATCTTGTGTTCGAGTTTTTGTTCTACTTAATATTATCTCAATATTTATTTACAAAAGAAACTGTTTAAAATAACAGCCATTTTGGCATTTTCCATATTATTATTTAATTTTCAATAGGGTCACCTATATCAAATTTCATGTACCCGTCTTAATTTTTGTGGCCCCTGTCGTGTTTAAGAAGAGACCACAACGACGAAGGGCGGACGGCATGTCGAACATAACAGTAGAGAGTGGGATACTTTAGGCCCGAAGTGGTGGGGGTAATCACGTGACCTAAGAAACCTTGAGGACATGAAACGTGAAGCCCTAACAAGTGGTTTTAGAATTATTTCGTTCCACCTCAGATATCTGCAGCCCAAACAAGTGGACCATTTTTTTTTTTTTTTCAAATAAAAACAGTTGTTTTATTTTGTTTTACCCTTTTAGAGCTTACATTTTTAGCCCTTGGTTGGGTTTATAGCTGTTACAAATTAAAGCAATGTGAATGTTTAAAAATGTTGGCCCACCATCGTGAAAAATATTTGAAAACTGCATTTGGTAGCTGACTCTGGTAGAGAATGTTAGAAAGGGGACGAGAACTACACATTACTCGTTTAACTACTTCATGGCTATTAATCCATGGACTTTAGTTTATTTTAGAAGTTTAGACTTGATGGACTTCGTTAGAGATGATTTTGAGTTTTGGTTTTACGGTTAAATTTTAAGTAGACTACGTTTGATATACATGGGATCGTGAGAAAGTTCGACAAACTTTTCTAACAATTCGTAAAGCCGAGGGTATGTACACAAATTTTCATAAAATTGGGCGCACAATTAAGAGCTCTCTGAGAGAGATAGTGATAGCTAGACATGTTATATTAAAGACTTATATCTCAGTTTCATATTTTGTGTTCATTCCAACTCAAAGTCAAAGCAACTCGAGTCCAGCGTAATATGTTGCCGCAAGGGATTAAAATTTCTATGTCCACTAGTTGAAAAAGAACGGCTTATTGCTTTCATCAAAGATGGTTTTTAATTATTATTAACACAAAGTGAAAAATCTGCTTTTCATTGGAAAATAAATTAAACCCTTCCCTTTGAGCTTATCCGTTGTTTTCGATGCGGAGAATATTTGGGCAACTTTTACAAGTAGAGAAATGTTTACAGTTTGTTCCCTAATGTGTTCGGGATTCAACAGCGTTTAGGTTGTTTTAATATTACAAACAATGCGCTAATAGTCAATAATACTATCTATGTGTAAATTATTTCCCAAAGGAAGATGGCCGCCAATTTTTGAAAAATTACGATTTTTTTAAATTGGATTTTATTATCCTGCTTTATTATCCGAATCGTTTAATAAATAAAACAACATGTACACAAATTTAAAAAATCAAACACTAACTAGCATCCCAGCACGTTACAGTACTAGTAACCTAACCTAACCTAACCTAACCTTACCTAAGACAATGTCATACGTATACATAGGTTTCTTTCTAATTTTTATTTCAAAGATTTCAAAAGAGAGTTGATTCTAGGCCTCAAGGAGCAAATTTTCATGGATAGGTGCATGGTTGAGGAAATTACGGAGCGACATGAAGCCTAAAAGTCGGGTAATGGAAAGAGTTTAGAGGGGGGGGGGGGGTGGAAGACTTACTGATAATGGAATTGCTACACTGCAAACTACTATGGGTAAACCTTAAGAATAGATAAAGTTGATCTGAATAAGAAGAAAAAAGCAGCATTGGCAACTTTTTTTCTATAAAGTTTCGACAATTAGTAATCTTCAACAAGCCTATAGCGCCTATATGATGTGGTGAAAAAAAAAATCATAATATGGTCAATATCTGATGTGAAAATTAGAGAGTTTTGAGGAGATGGAAAGATTTAAAATAATCAGGGAGTACAAAGAGTACTTTTTTAAGGGGATCAGGTAAGTGGGGTGGTCTCTCCTCTCGTGGAGAAATCGTAAGTAAATTTTGGTACAGCAACGAAAGGGCTTGTTTCTGGGGAAGGGGTCAAATGTGGAGGGTCCCGATAGAGGAAAGAACGCTGGTGAATTAGGACCTGGGATTTAAGAGGCCAGGCAGTCCACTCAACCAACTCCAAAGAAGGAAAAGGTAAGGAGACCAATTCCTTTTTTGAGGGTAAAGTCTAGAAAGTCAAGTTCAATGTTTAAAAATTCTAAATTGGGGGAAGCAATAGTTTCTTTTGGAGTTAAATTGTGATCGATATATTAGGGTGTGGAATAACTCAAGCTCAGCCGTGTCATTTAGTATCTTGTTTCTGCAAAGTAGATGTAAGTGATAATCTTAGTAATTGTGTGTGAAAGGATAAGTATTTGAGTGTGTTCTAATAAAGATATTGGATATGATTTTTGTGTAATAAATTACTCTTGCATTAGTTGATATCGCCAAACGATTTTATTTGGAATCAACACACTGACATTTTTATCCTAACACAACCATAAAAATGCATTAGATATAGCAGTAATTGAAGCTTTCAAATATACTTATAAGCACTTATCTGATCCACAACTATTGTAGAAATGCCTCACTAGCAACACACAAAATGCAAATGTAACCATATATTCTGTTTTATGGTCTCACATCCCATAATTTAATCTTCCTGGGTTCAATTCACTGAAATGTGGTAATCTGGATGTCATCATCACTTATAATGATGGGAACGATGGCGGGATAAAAGTTTTTATCAATCTAGGAATTAATTCTGGTAGAAACTGTCTGAAGTCACTTCGGGACATCGATCTGCAACGGGTTCAAGAAGCAAAAAAGGGGTGTCAACCTGAGGCGAGAAATGATGGAAACTATCTAGAACGGAGAAAAGATGGAGGTACCAGAATATGATGCAGGAATGTTTTCAAATGTATCCTAGTTTATATTTCATTGCTGTTTACAAGTACCATTAGACTTTCTTTATGATTCCGACGTTGTATTTTTTGCACAAATGATCAATTATCTCAGGAATAAATAAAGATAATCATTTGAATTATTAGCCACACTTAACCTAACCAAAAGCATATTAAGTAATCTGGTCCTCTAATATCCAAGTAATACAAACAAAGGTTAGTTTAAAACAAATTATCTTATAACAAAACATTGTAACAAAAAAGGATTAATTCTAGTTCAGAATAACAAGCATGATCTACATAAAAGGTGGTAAAAACGTCAAGAATGTATCTCTAGTGTTTCCACAATTAATGAGAGATCAATATGACAAAAATAGCATTATGGAAATAGGGACTCCATCTCATCTTTAAAGCAGGTCTTATAGACAAATATTTGGGTCTCTGAGACTACAAAAAACTCAGTTTGAATTGAAGGACATGTTTTGCCATATTTAACAACAAACAATTTTCCTTTTCAATACACTCAAGGTCAGTTAAACAAACATGTTTTACGCAGTGAGATTGGGGTCGATATACGTCGATAAATAAATCACATGTTGGTAAGACAACATTTCATTTCAAAGTCAAAGCAGCCCTTACACAAAGAGTATTCCGACATCATAATAAGGAAGTTAAAACTAATAATATGAACTAACAAATTGTTAGTTAAAACAATAGTGACTCGGATACTAGCAACATGATTCTTAAACTAATACAGTAATATGTTTTAAAGTTAAACAATTCAGAATTAAAAATTAAAAATTAAGAAAATGATGCTATATGTTTGCTCAGAGTAAAAATATTCAAAGGAATAGGGAATTTGTTATTTTAAACGTAAAGACGAATTTCTTCCTGTATTTTATTATATAGTATAGAGCGAAATTAGAATATAAAAGTGATGTAACTGGGAAGTTGAATTTCTTTTGTTTTTTTAATCTTTTTATACAAACAACTGAGTGGTAAACCGAAAAAAAAATAGCAAAATTGGATTGGAGCTTCGCTAGAAAAGTCCATTTTGAGTAGATCGCTTCACATTTTTTTAAATCTATCCGACTCTATGTGTCTTAGAAAAACAATAAATGAAAATATTCGATGAATATCGAAAAGGTAAGGTAGAGTAACAATAAGCGAACTTCCTAACCTCAAAAAATTCGAATTGCTGGATTTAGGATTTTTTTTTTCACTAATAATTAATACAACAAATAGGGTAAAAATTATCAGATCTTCAAGAAAAATGAACAAAATATGTATAATTACACTATAAATCGGTGGTCAATTAAAAAAAATAAAATCATTTTTACAGCCAGTTGGCCATTTTCGAAAAAAAAATTTAAGCATTGTAATTTGTTGTGAAGTGGTTGTAATTTATTTTTTTTTAATTGTTAGTTTTTGTAATACATTTTAGTGAACATATGCAAAAAAATTTTATCAACTTAAAGTGCCTTTTTTTTAAATTTTGTCCTAATCAATTTTGTGGACTAATTTCCCTCCACTAATATTATAATATTTGGTACTATACTCCTTTATTGTGTAAACCTGTAAACATCAAAACAAACAATATTAATACGTTGATTATGTTTCAAAATGCATGTAAATGAAGTCCAGAGGAAAATTTGTGGAGGAAATGGATGTATTCCCAGGAGAAATGAATAGGCAGGGTGGAATATTAGTTATTAATATTTAATTTCAGTTAAATTGCTTAAATATGGACGAGTTGGGGAGGAGGATGGACAAGGGTAGTTTGCTTCCTGTACAATATAATATGTATTGAGGATTAGGGGTGAATATCTCTACGTATATAAAAATCAACGTCTATCTGACTGCCTGTTTGTAAGCTTATAACTCAAGAACAGTTGATCCGATTCTCATGAGGATTCTTACGAATGTAGGTACGATATCCGGTCTTGCTTTAGTATTTGTCCGATTCAAATTGATCTAGTAGTTCTTAAGTTACAACAATATTTGTCCCTACGAGTTACACGGAAAAAAGAATTTTACGCATGTTATTTTCAGCAACAACAAACAGGTTTTCAATGACAAAGGTGATTAAGGTTAATACAAATTGGAACTATGGGTGCAGAAGTTGTGACGTATTAAAGGAAACTTCCCTCCGCTTGAAACCCACACAGGGATAGTGTTAAGTCTTATGTCGTCCATTTGACAGACTTTCCCAGTTCACTATCTCTAGTTCTAAAGACGAACAACCAGCGAGCAACTGTAGAGCTGTTGAGATGATTAGACAGGAGCGCCTACCGGCGTTCAACACCCACTGCACGCAAGGGCTGAAAGCTTTTTTGAATCAGACGGACATCACTAGCCAGACACCTTTGTATATATTTGTTCAAGATAGACCTCTTTAGTTCCCAGTCCGTCATACGGACTTGATGGCAGATGTTATACGCTCAAACCGCAACATAGGGGAAAACATTTCTCCGGGAGACCAGAATGACACCTATTTACCTAGCAGAGTGGGCCGACCGCAGGGGGTGGTCATATAGTCAGACTGTGGTGTACCTGACATCGTTGAGTTTTCCTTTCAACATCATTCCGACCGTTTTGATTCGTGAGACTGGGTTTCATAGTCTAGGGTATCAAGAGATCAACAGTCCTTAGTAGCCCTCCACTCAAGACGACATTGGCCAGACGAACGACTATCGTGCAGTTATTTAAGTAGTCTTCAACACCTTGATACAGATTACCTGGCCATAGCATAGCTCTCAAAGCGTGGAAGAATATTAGGCCAGTATGATATGTCGAACGCTACCTAGAAGTAGGAAACAACCCCGGTAACTTACCTGCCATCCATCTCTTGTGGCATACACCATGAGATTCACCGTCCATGCAGTCCCGATCACTCTCGCACGTAACCGTAATCGTTCAGCGAAGCTAGCCGAGCTTCTGCATACATAGTTTACACCCTATGTGTCACAAGGTGTTCATTCGAATACTGGCAGGAGGCAAAAGGTAAATAAGAGCTTACGTGTTATAACGGTTTGTTTCCTTTTCTAATCATCTTGAGATCATCTTTATAGATGATTTAGGAAAAGAATAACTAGACAAACAGGAGTTCAATAGTTGCAAAACGTTAGAACAGATGAAACTGTGGATCACCTTAACAACTTCCGCTCCAATCCCAGCAGCTTTTCTTGTTGTTGTTGTTGTTGTTCGATAGCGAAAAGGACTTTCTCGGGGTCGAAATCGGGTTAAGTTTTTTTTCGATTCGATCTTGCTTGTGAATGTATGTCATCCGTCAGGTCATCCTTTAGAATAAGCACTTTCACAACCTGACACAACAATTCTTCCCACGTACACGTTTTAGTGCTATCAACATCGATAGATCTGAAAAGAAGTAACCCTTTGAGTTTTACAAATGTGAGGTTGTAAACAATGCTCCAGGAATTTTTATTCCCTTCTAATACCACGAATGTCTCTCCGCTTTCCTTTTTGACCTTCCTGATAAAAGCAGTCAAACGGTTTCAGGTATATTTGCCGGTCTTTGGATTACTTTACAGCTTAGGCTTCTTATTCGTTGGAGACGTTTTCGAGCGGGAAAAGTCCTTACGCCTAGTGATTTGCATTTCTGTTGACAGCCTTAAAACACCATCGTGTCTTTTGCATTGATTCCTCGTATCAATCAAGGCATCTTGTGCTTTTCAACCTTTACATCATAATCAAGCAGATGATTCTCTGCACAAAAGTAGAGCTCTTTGAACCTTGTAAGAAATGTTAAATTGTATTATATCAAGGGGTCTTATCTAGTAGGGTAAGTTTGTAAACAGTTGTTACACAGGTTTTCTGAACCTAGTAATTGTGCATATCACTACTTTCATGACGTCAGCTGAGTTCTAATATATCGCTGACCTCTAATAGATCTTGTAGATGTGTATGTATTTAAAAGTCTCCACTTGCTTCGCTCTTGTTAGTATCTCGACGAATACATATATAACGGAGCGTCCACTCGCTACGCTCGAGTCGGTGAATCGACTCTATCTGATCTAAAACTATACGAATATCACATTTTCTTTGTGCGACAAGGTATCGAAATTACATTTTTGACAGTTACTTTGCTTTGTCAATGATTTTTCGCATTTTTCAATAATGGCGTCTTGTGTTTTCTAACTTTCACATCAGCACCAATGTATTTGTGTTTTCATATTACCATTGGCCAAACAGGAGTTCAATAGTTGCAAGAACCGTGGATCACCTTAACTACATCCAATCCTATCCACGCCAGTAACTATCAAAGGAGTTTCGCTGCGGTCGAACTCGGCTTCAGTTTCTTCGGTTTCGAACCTGATTTGCCTGTGAATGTGGGTGTCATCACTCTGAAACAAAAACATTCACAACCTGACTTATCAATTCTTCCCACGTAGGCTACACATTTCACGTACACTATCAACATCGATAGATCTGAAAAGAAGTAACCCTTTGAGTTTGGCAAATGTGAGGTTGTAAACATTGCTACAGGAAGTTTTATTCCCTTCTAGTACCACGAATGTCTCTCCGCTTTCCTTTTTGACCTTCCTGATAAGAGCAGTCAAACGGTTTCGGGTATAATGCCGGTCTTTGGATTACTTTACAGTTTAGGCTTCTTATTCGTTGGAGGCGTTTTCGAGCAGGAAAGGCCTCACGCCTAGTGACTTGCATTTCTGTTGACTGCCTTGGAAAACCATCGTGCCCTTTGCATTGATTCCTCGTATCAATCACGGCGTCTTGTGCTTTTCAACCTTCACATCATAATCGTTAATGTAATGTAAAATAGTGATTATGATGCTGAAGACATCACTAAACGATCAAGAGCCAGTCATCAGCGAAAACATACACAAGTTCCTTTACCACCAAAATGTGACAATCAACGTGGTCGGGTCTACAGAACAAGACAAAGACATTGAAAGCTATGGTTACCTCACACACAAGTACTACCACAAATTACTCAAACATTAGTAAAGTTTGCAGTAACATCGACAAGCAATGAGTTTCTCGGTGTAATTTAATTACCTCAAATTTAACACACACTAGTTTCTATACAAATAAAAGTCCTCGTAGCCAGTTCAAAAAGCAATTTATCTCAATCTGTTTGGCTCATTATGTTCAATGATTGCTATACATATATATAAAACTGTCTTAAATAATGTTGTTAATTTACTACGAGTAAAAGCGCACAATATTTGATTCTAAGAAACGTAGTACCCTAAGTGCAACCCTCGCACCAATATATCTCCTTGCTAATTACATTACAGTCTACCCCACTTCTCTTCTTTCATTCTTTTAACTAATCAACTTGTCTACTTTCACTAAAGAACCTCTAATAAGACAAGTTCAAGTGTTTCAGGCCACGTGGCAGGTCTTCACCTTTATTTTATAACTTACCCCCTCTTCAATTATCTCCAGACTTTCTCATAATTTTGTCTACATTACCTCCCTTTACCTACTCTCTTTATGGTCGATCCGCAAAAACTCTACTTTTGTTCTTTCGATTAATCCTATTTCGAGAGCTTGGTAACCGTAAAATCTGAATTGGACACGCTGTTCGTCTTTTGTTGCCGTCACCTGCTGTATTAACAAATTGAGAGTATTACCAGACCATAACTGATCCTGTACCGGGCTCTTGTCGAAATGTAAAATTTTAATTTTGTCGTTGCAAGATTTGTCAATAATTTAATAGTAAGTTTGCCAGAAGTAATTTTAAGTAGAGTAACGTTAAACAATATTCTAAGCATTGTGACATGGAGTGCCTACAGTTCTTATGTAGCCTATTAAATGGTTATATCAAGCAAGTTTAGGCTTCCATTTAAATATACAACTTGGTAGACGCCATCATTGTACTGACTCAGCCCCATTTACAATATAATGCAAGCAGATCCTCTAAATATAATGCCACAAAAGTTGGTTTCTTGGACCTTGTAACAAATGTGAAATTGTATTGATAGATCAAGGAATCTCATCTTTTAGTATAAGTTTGATTAAAACAGTTGTAACAGGTTTTTGTAAATGTGTATATAACGAATGTCTTGGCGTTGGCTAGGCCGTAACGAACTCGTAGATCCACTCGCTTCGCTCGTGTCAGTGTCTCGGCTCTAGTGGGCCTCGAAGCTGTACATTTATGACGGAGCCGAATTTATTCATAATTAATAGGAACATTGAATTTTCTTGGAGGATCAGAGTTCGAAATGACAATAACTTGGCTATTTGTAGAGATATCCGGTTGGTACTAATAAATGCAGAATTGCAATCTGCACATTTTTATAAAAGTTGATAACACATGAGATATAAGAAAAAAAAGTTTAAAATAGCCGCCATTTTGAATTTTTTTAAAGTCGATTTTTGAATTTCTATAGTTCTGCATGAACACACTATAGTCCCTTATACCAAATATGTTCGTCTTAAAATTTTCTAGCCATTATCTTGCTTTTCTATAGGCTTCAACAATGTCATACGAACAGAAATCACTTTCATTCACAACCTACCTTATTGTTAAATATATATATATTTAATTTCTTCCATTTCTTATCCTTTTAAATTGCTGTGCTCCTTCTCATGAATCGCTAATATTAAGTAAAACATGAATATTCCGTCGATTTTCATCCTAAATGAATATCTATGCAATTCTTAAAATTGAGTTCCCCCTTATTGTCGATATTATCTAAATGTTGAAATATTTAATGTTACAGATAAATAACTATTGAGCGAGTTGTGAGATGTTTTAAAATTAAAATAAAATAGGCCTACTATTTCTCACAGATACGTTTATTAAATCAAACGCGTTTTAACGACAAGGCGTCATCTTCACTACTGAAGATGGTGACATTTTCGTTGAAACGAGTTTCATTTAATAAACGTATTTGAGTGATTTTTTTTTTCTAGTTTTACTTTTGACACAGGTGTTTTACTGTCACAAACGACATCACCAGATGGAAAATTCAATAGATAAATACTGATATAAAATACTGGTTCAGTTGTTTTAGGAGAAAGATCAGAAAAAATACCACACATGGCTCGTGAAATTATAGTTCGTTCGTGGTTGGTCTGCTAAATTTTTTTTTCTGATAAATTTATCGCAAATAACATTGTTGATAAAATATTAAAACTTGGTATAAATATAAATTATTGAACAAACCTATCATAGTGCTCTTCACCGTGAAAGTTTTCCTCTACTATCCAAAAATATATACATACAGTTTCATCATATTTTACAGTTTCTGTTTAGTACAAAGTTAGTGTAAAAAGCCATACATTTTTTGAAAAAAAATGATCGTTTTTAAAATACAAAATTTGATACAACTTGGAATTGTTGGAACTTCTTTTGAACCTTATAATTGAAAACAGCGTTGAATGGAATGGATTCCTTTTGAATTAATTTTACAGCTAAAAGAGCCTTAACATATTTTTGTAAGAATCCCAATTTTAATGTATAATTTGCGATAACATAATACTATTTTTGACATTGTCGCGTTTGCTTTGATAATAATTATGCACGAATTGAAGTTTTATTTTTAATAGGAACGAAGAATAGGTTTTTTTTTACATGTTTTTATTGACGATTATAGTAATAAATTTATATTTTTTATAAAATTTGAATGGTTAATAAATCCCCCTTTTTTCAAGTTTCCGTAACATGGTGATTCAATAATTAAAAAAAAAAATTATAGGGGTTGTTACAATTGCATTTCCTGCAACTTTCTGGGAAAATGATATTCCATAAAACCTAACGTAAGATATTCTAGTTATAAAGTTATTTGGTAATCATGAATTGTTCATATTATTTGTATTATTGAATCGGACGTTTCTTATCATTTGATTATATACAGAATGGCTTTAAAGTCTCCACTCCCCCCCCCCCCAATACTTCTTCCAACAGTTTCCGATTTAATTCAAGTTTGTGCACGTTTTGTGATGAATTAAGTATTCGGCCGACTTCTTGAAACGGCTATATTGGATTTAAGTACATTTTTATTAATGACAAAATGGTGCCCTAAACATGATTTAACATCATTTTTCAACCCTGAGTTCAGTGCTTGATTTTATCACTTTATTTATATAGGCCTATATTTATATCGTATATCAATTATAGGCCTACACGATACACGATATTCAAGAAAAACCACTTGGAAATATATGAAATTTGACTTTTTTTTTAAAAAAAATACTGCACATTTAATGTGAATTTAATCAATTTTTAGGTTATTCCTTACTTTATGTCAACAATCCTCAAATGTCCTAGTGGACTACCGACATGACTTTTTTATCGTCAAATTTTGGATTTCGTCGTGAAATTGCACTTTAAAATTTGTGTTTGTCATTTATACATAATAAATATGTAAATAAATTTGTGTTTATAAATAACAAACAAAAATGTTAAATTCGAATTTCATGACGAAATTCAAAATTGGATGATAAAAAAAGTAGAGTGGATGTCAGGTACCTGAAGATGACCAGCTACCGGCGAAACCGGTAGTCCATTAGGACATTCAAGGATTGTTGTAATTCTGTAAGACGCATGTTACTGACACTAGACTTTGGTTTTCACCTCAATGGAATATTGTAAAAACTCATATTGCACCATAAATCAACTTCAAAATCTTCTTTATATAAGAAACCAAGACACTCATTAGTAGTGATAAATCAAGTTGTACAATTATACTGACCTGTAGATGTCAATTGAGTTGTAAATCAAAGTCTAGTGCAGTAACAAAATTACACCATTAAATTCGAAAAAAATAAAATTTCAAAAAGTTCCTATGAATTTTCGTAAATTGAAGATAGATGAGAGAATACCACAGAACTCGAGGTTGAAAAACTATGTTAGATCATGTATCAAAACACCATTAAAAAATATCGACTAAAATCCAATATTTGGGAATTAAAAATGGTGGCCGAAAATTTTAACATCGCATAACGTAATTAGGCCTAATACACAAACTTAATTTAGTCCGAAATCGATTTGACCCAAACTGTGGTAAATAGAAATGGTAAGAGACTTCATTTCCATTCTGTATAAAAACCAATAAACGACATTTTGAGAGTATAAATCAACTCTCGTTATCAAGTAAAGTGTAAGTTATTGTTAACAAATAAATCTAGTAATCTTAGAACGAAACTCAGACCTAAAACCAGGTCTGAGAAGTCAAAATAACTAAGACCTTCCCATCTACCTCATAATGGGATGAGCTATATCTTAAATTTGTTATGAGTATACAGAGGGTGGCCAAATTATTAGACTAGACGTATTAGTTTAATACATTTTTGACTTAACTTTGAATTTGGTTAGCAAACATGTATAAACAATTAATAAAACTGCCTAATTTGGTATGGACTACAGTATAACATCACTTTATATTATGCTTGAATGTTTTTGTATTGATTCTGATGGCAGCACTGAATCAGCTGTTGTTTCTTTTAGATATTATAAGCAATTCTTAACCTCAATTTTGGCATACAGTTGATGTTGCTTACTTGTGTTTGTAGTTGTTTTTTTATGAGCCCTGACGTGAATCCCATTGAAAATCTGTTGGCTATTGTGAAGAAAAGAATGAAAAAACACAAAGTTACGACTCGACAAGGACTTATTGAACTGTTGATACAAGTGTGGCACCATGATGAGGAAATTAAGAAAAATTGTAAAAATTTGGTTCAAAGCATGCCAAACAGAATACAAATGTTAATTAAGAACAAGGGTATGCACACAAAGTATTAAAAAAAATTATTTGTTGTAATCTGAAATAAATGTAACAAGTTGTTAAAATAAAGTTTTCTCATATTATTCTTCACTAAAAACGCAGTCTAGTCTAATAATTTGGCCACCCTCTGTATTTGTTTTGACGGCTTATGTCTGTGTTACTTTCTTACATTATTAGTGTAGTTTCCGACACCCCCTTGACTACTGGGATATGACAGCATTTTTCATTTTATCATGTTATAGATTTATCACTTGATAACTGAAGTTGATTTATACTTTCGAAACGTCGTAATTAGTTTGTATTTACACAAATGATGGCAAACGTCCTGTTAAATTTTATCAAAATAACTATAATAGTATATTTCATCACTAGGACCAAAAGTGAAGCTTTTCAATAGAAGCTCAAGTTTAACGAGCGAGGACGAAAAGCTTCTTTTTGTCCAAGTGATGAACTATATTTTTCGCTATACTGCAAAATAATATAAGAAAAAAATTTCACAAAAATTAAAATGTTATAACCTATTTACTTTCAAATCGATGGTAACAGCTGTTTTAACGATTATTTACAATCGAGAGTATCGGTTGTTTTTATAGATGGCTAATTAATTCGTACAAACGAAGTAACAGCTGATGTTTTTAAATCCTAGGCCTAAAAAGAACAACTTTAGCATCTCAATGCATGTATTGAAAACAACAGTTTATGTAGCAGTATGACTAAAAAGTAATTTTTTATACAAATTTTCTTAATCCACCCTTCCCGAACGGAATAGTTATTCTACGAGTCCAAGGTATATAGGTTATTTTATTTTTTTCAAATGGTAGGGCCTACTTCATTTTACGCTTAAAATATCTGATCTCTGAGATAATCGACGGACAGTATCATATTTAGCGCGCAGTATGTTACACTATTAAAAATCGTGTAGTCTTCAATCCCTTGAGGCCACACATGTTCTACTTAAAAGACTGACAGTGAAAAATGACTGTAACGAGCAATAATATTGGACGCACGAGGAGCACATTCATACTAGTCCTCACTCAACTTCAACTATGTCCACAACTATACAGTTATTCTAAAACCAATTTATCAATACTACATAGTGCCTTTTAAATTTTAAAAATATATTAACTCAGATTTTAAAAGTAATAAGAATTTTATATTAAATATAACTTGAACACAGTTTATCACAAGTGAATTTAATTAATCAAACGTTAGTTATAGTTTAATCACTGAAGATTACGACATTGTCGTTGAAACGCGTTTGCTTTAATAAACGTATATGTGAGATATTGTGTTCAAGTTTTTTTTTTGCCGCCATTTCTAACGTGGTGAGATTTTTTAACTCTATTTTCGCCAATGATCTTCTTTTCCATAGATCTTTAAATTGAGCGGTCACTCAACCCCCTTTACCAATTGAAAATTTTTACTTATCTCTTTTTCGCGCCCTTTGGAAAAGGCTGTTATCTAGGCTGTTCACTAGATAACAACAGTCTAATAGGTGCCCCACATATTCAAAATATAAATTCCGCACACCGCAAGTTTATATAATCAATACAAAGAACATTATAGAGGGTGTCAACTTACTAAACCGACACCCTGTACTAATTAAGCGTTATTCCTCAAATATGTTTGAGTGATTTCAATGTTTTAAGAATTATGTTTTATGTCTAATTTATTATCTGATGATACCGCTTTCGACGACGAAACAGTAGTATTGAAAAACAGTTCAACTATTTTAATGTAACAGCAGATATTTCTTGTTGAAACTCCATATTCAAGGATTAAATAAAGCAATAAAGCTAATGTTTCAAAATTATTTTAAAGAGCTACAATTGTTTCGCCTTGCGGTATCATCGGGCAACTGATAATTAACAGGTATTGACAACTATTTATACATACACAAGTAACAGGAAACTGAAATACAATAGAGAAAACGGGAAGGGTAGGGGGAATGACCTAGGAGGTAGATGAAGGTTGATGAACTATGTTGATGGGTTTTAGAAGGGGTGACGAATTAGTTCAACAAGAATTGCTCAAAACATTCATTTAAACATGAAAACAAGTTAATATTTATTGTAATTTATCTTTTAAATCGCTCATTCTTTCTGGTCACCATGTACTTCATCAATTTAATTTTTTTCCTAGCAGAGTAGATTTTAAATAAATATTATTTAGAAATATCCCTTCACCTCAGCGCTATATTTTAATTTTTTTCTATGTTGCATGATTTGTCGCAACTTCATTTGCATTTATTAAATATACTACAAAATTCAATTTTCATATATCCCCAGCTAAAGAAGTCCCATATACATGTTAATAAATTTTCAACTTAAAATGTTTTTCAGTCCCAGGTCCAATTACTCCCCCCCCCCTCTTCCGTTTGCAACGTAATTGAAAGAGTTGTCATTTTTCTATAAAGTAGAACTTTTATTTTGCATTTTTAAATAATTCATGAGCTTTCTTCTATAAACTGCGGCAGTGAATGTGGGCGACTTGAAACAGCTTTATGTTATTCTCCATCATGTACACTGTGCAGTTCAAATGTATCGCTTTACTTGTTGAATACAGAGTGTTCCCTTTATATTGCACTTATCGAAGTTCTGCCGTTTGTTCTTTGCACTTGGAAATATCACAATCTGGCAACGTTGCTTCGTTGGCTCCGTTCCAAGAAATAGTCTAACAATAAAGTATCGGTTTTCGAGTTATAATTTGAGCAAAATTATTTCTGTATATCAAATAATATAATTTTATACACACTGAAATACACCATAGAGTGTGCTATAGATTGTTTCAAGCTTTAGTTTGAATTATATAATAAATTAATTAACAGTAAAATGTAGTATTTATTTGAACAAGGAAAAATACCCCAAACCACAAAATAACAACTACACAAAACTGCGTTAGATTGCCTTATGTACATTTCAAGAAAGCTCTGCTATCATCTTCAGAAGTACACTTGTGTAGTTGTGTTATTTTGTGGTTTGGGGATTTTTTTCCCTGTTCATGTACAATCACCACAGTGCTCTAGTGATTTATTTAGTATTTATTTATTAACCAAAAACTTTAAAGATTTTTAATAGCTTAGATTAAATGAATTAATACATTTACAGTTTAAAAGGTTCACTCTGTCACCTAATAGTTCGAAGCAAAACAAAAAACCGTCTCACCGCCAAATTGTAGACGGCGTTGATTCGGTTAGTTTAGTTTGTATCGTCACCTTATGTAGGATCCAAGAGCTACGCTCAAATTTAGAGTTTTGATATTATTGCAGCTCAAATTTTGAGTTTTATGTAATTGCAGCTCAGATTTTGAGTTTTGATCTTATTGGATTTCATATTTTGAGTTTTGATCTTATTGGATTTCATATTGTGAGTTTTGATCTTATTGGATTTCATGTTTTGAGTTTTAATCTTATTGGATTTCAAATTTTGAGTTTTGATCTTATTGCTGCTCAAATTTTGAGATTTGCTCTAATTACAGCTCAATTTTGAGTTTTGATTTTATTGGATTTATATTTTGAGTTTAGATCTTATTGGAGCTCATAATTTGAATTTGGATCTTATTGGATTTCATATTTTGAGTTTTGATCTTATTACATCTCAGATTTTGAGTTTTGATCTTATAGCAGCTCAGATTTGTGTTTTGATCTTATTGCAGCTCAGATTTGAGTTTTGATCTTATTGCAGCTCAGATTTGAGTTTTGATCGTATTGCAGCTCAGCTTTTGAGTTTTGATCTTATTGCAGCTCAGATTTTGAGTTTTGATCTTATTGCAGCTCAGATTTTGAGTTTTGATCTTATTGCAGCTCAGATTTTGCGTTTTGCTCTAATTGCTGCTCAAATTTTGAGTTTTGATTTTATTGGATTTATATTTTGAGTTTAGATCTTATTGGAGCTCATGTTTTGAATTTGGATCTTATTGGATTTCATATTTTGAGTTTTCATCTTATTACATCTCAGATTTTGAGTTTTGATCTTATAGCAGCTCAGATTTGTGTTTTGATCTTATTGCAGCTCAGATTTGAGTTTTGATGTTATTGCAGCTCCGTTTTGGGTTTTGATCATATTGCAGCTCAGATTTGAGTCTGATCTGATTGGAGCTAAGATTTTGAGTTTTGATCTTATTGCATCACAGATTTGGTTTCGATCTTATTGCAGCTCAGGTTTGAGTTTTGATCTTATTGCAGCTCAGATTTGATTTTTGATCTTATTGCAGCTCAGATTTGAGTTTTGATCTTATTGCAGCTCAGATTTGAGTTTTGATGTTATTGCAGCTCAGATTTGAGTTTTGATCTTATTGCAGCTCAGGTTTGAGTTTTGATCTTATTGCAGCTCAGATTTGAGTTTTGATCTTATTGCAGCTCAGATTTGAGTTTTGATCTTATTGCAGCTCAGATTTGAGTTTTGATCTTCTTGCAGCTCAGATTTGAGTTTTGATCTTATAGCAGCTCAGATTTGAGTTTTGATCTTATTGCAGCTCAGATTTGAGTTTTGATCTTATTGCAGCTCAGATTTGAGTTTTGATCTTATTGCAGCTCAGATTTGAGTTTTTATCTTATTGCAGCTCAGATTTGAGTTTTGATCTTATTGCAGCTCAGATTTGAGTTTTGATCTTATTGCAGCTCCGTTTTGGGTTTTGATCTTATTGCAGCTCAGATTTGAGTTTTGATATTATTGCAGCTCAGATTTGTGTTTTGTTCTTATTGCAGTTCAGATTTGAGTTTTGATCTTATTGCAGCTCAGATTTGAGTTTTGATGTTATTGCAACTCAGATTTGAGTTTTGATCTTATTGCAGCTCAGGTTTGAGTTTTGATCTTATTGCAGCTCAGATTTGAGTTTTGATCTTATTGCAGCTCAGATTTGAGTTTTGATCTTATTGCAGCTCAGATTTGAGTTTTGATCTTATTGCAGCTCAGATTTGAGTTTTGATCTTATTGCAGCTCAGATTTGAGTTTTGATCTTATTGCAGCTCAGATTTGAGTTTTGATCTTATTGCAGCTCAGATTTGAGTTTTTATCTTATTGCAGCTCAGATTTGAGTTTTGATCTTATTGCAGCTCAGATTTGAGTTTTGATCTATTGCAGCTCCGTTTTGGGTTTTGATCTTATTGCAGCTCAGATTTGAGTTTTGATATTATTGCAGCTCAGATTTGTGTTTTGTTCTTATTGCAGTTCAGATTTGAGTTTTGATCTTATTGCAGCTCAGATTTGTGTTTTGTTCTTATTGCAGTTCAGATTTGAGTTTTGATCTTATTGCAGCTCAGATTTGAGTTTTGATGTTATTGCAGCTCCGTTTTGGGTTTTGATCTTATTGCAGCTCAGATTTGAGTTTTGATCTTATTGCTGCTCAGATTTGTGTTTTGTTCTTATTGCAGTTCAGATTTGAGTTTTGATCTTATTGCAGCTCAGATTTGAGTTTTGATGTTATTGCAGCTCCGTTTTGGGTTTTGATCTTATTGCAGCTCAGATTTGAGTTTTGATTTTATTGCAGCTCAGTTTTGAGTTTGATCTGATTGGAGCTCAGATTTTGAGTTTTGATGTTATTATTTCTCAGATTTTGAGTTTTGATCTTATTGCATCACAGATTTGGTTTCGATCTTATTGCAGCTCAGGTTTGAGTTTTGATCTTATTGCAGCTCAGGTTTGAGTTTTGATCTTATTGCAGCTCAGGTTTGAGTTTTGATCTTATTGCTGCTCAGATTTGAGTTTTGATCTTATTGCAGCTCAAATAAAAAATTATGATCTTACTGCAGATTGAATTATTAGTGAACAGAAATCCCCTCGACATTTGGCTCACATACTAAATGACACAAAATCACCCCACGTTTGTGGGCTATGGGGAATTTAAAACTGATAGTACCTTGAAAGCCTCGACATTGTGATAAAGAATGTTGTAAATATGAATGTTGTTTTAATAACTAACTATTGGGAACAATCAATGGCGACTTGTAACCAAAGTCAATCTTGTACCGAAATAGAAGTTAATAAAGTAGGATTGCAACTGGAATTGACATAATCTGGCCAAACTATTACAGTATTATACGGTCTGGCTTTCAAAGGCTTTGGCTGCGTAATACAGCCCTTGTCGGACTTGCTATCAGCCGTAACGGCTGCAATTCAATACTCCGCTCAGCGATATAGACACTCTAGATTAGATATTCAATACGTTTCAATGGGGTTTTATACACGCAGGGGTGCCCACAAGGACTATGGTTATGTTAGGTGCGTAGGTTTTGTGTTTTCATTTAATAAATATTGCAAATTTGAAATTGTAATTAAATCTGTTACTAAAAGGATAAAATCGTCCGTTATTTTTGATCAATTGTAACTAAAAGAACAAAATAATCTATTATTTGTTCTGTTATTTTGTTGCAATTGTTTTGAATATTTTGTGAATGGAGTTGGGGTAGTAAAGAACAGTTTAATAATCCACAAAATTAGTTGATTATAAAAATGGATGTTATAATAAAAACTTCTAATAAGGATTTCTTCTTTTTTCGTCTTGAATTCTTTTCTTTCTCGCTTTTGAATATTTTATTCTTTATAGATAGCATTAAATGAGCCGAACCCTTCATACAGAGTGTCACACTAGTCCTGTATCGTTGAAAAAAATGTTTACACCTTTTGGAATAATAGCCTGTTTCGTCGTTGTAAAAGAAAGTGTTGTGAAATTTTCATTAAATACAAACAAACGTAGACGATTTTATTGATCACTATTATTACGCGACAAACATTATTACAATAAAAGATGTTCCGATTTAACAGGATTTTAAAGATTTCTGGGATCATTAGACGAAATCGCTCAATAGTAGAGAATGAATTTTATACAGACAAGCTGGATCTTATGATACCGATAGTTACGCTAACCTAAGATGGATTAGGTAAGGAAAACTTGGTTGCCCGTATCCAATGAGGTCAAATTCCCTTATCCACGTCAGAGCCAACGCTACTCTTTGATAACCACCCTTTAAGAGTTATAATACTAAATTATTTTGGAGACATTAACACTCTAATGATTAAAATAATGAACAAAACACCAAATTTAAATATGGGTGATTGAAACTATCAGGTTGCACAGTTCAACAAATATATATTTATCACCGGCCTTCTTGAGAATCTCTAAAACGCCATTTAACGAAACTTAGCCAGACATTTAATTTGGAAGAATGGCTTTAAATAAATTTAACTAAACAATTTGAAAATACTCGACCGAAGTCTTGTCGAGCTGTTGGACACTCCGCTTCTCGTCACGTTACAAGCTTTCATCTCAGCAGCAGATCACTACTGTTCAGTGCCTTCTGAATGCCGTTCTGTTCGTAATCCACATTAACCGCAACCTTATTGCACTGGTAACCCAAAACGCAACTGTAATGTAACCAAGATCGCATCACAGTGAATAAGGAATACTCGACCGAAGTCTTGTCGAGCTGTTGGACACTCCGCTTCTCGTCACGTTACAAGCTTTCATCTCAGCAGGAGATCACTACTGTTCAGTGCCTTCTGAATGCCGTTCTGTTCGTAATCCGGTTGGTGATCCCGGTTAACCGCAAAATAATTTCACTGGCAACCCAAAACGCAACTGTAATGTAACCAAGATCGCATCACAGTGAATAAGGATAACTGTTAATCGGAACAAATCACAAGTCCTACGGAATAACAGAATGTTGGTTAGAATAATTTAAGTGAAATGGGAGGGGGGGATATCTGAATAAGTTTATTGAAATTAAATTTATTGACCGTTGTTTATGATAAACAGGTTGATCCAGGAAAATTTTACCATTTTAATTTAACATTGAACATACAAATTAAATTACCTACAACTGTATCAAATCTATAAATCTAGAAACTTTGTGTTATTTTCAAAATAGATAGCATTGTTAGTGTTGCTATTGTGGTATGAATTACTTGGTAACTTACCTGGTAGCTGTGTATATTACGCAGGTTCAGGCCTTGTTGATTCATTTTACGTGTGATATCTGGGGTCCCCCGTAGTGTAGAAGGTATAAAGTAAAGATGTTAAGAAGAAATCTGTATACAGAGTGATTGCCACTCAGTGTCAACATTATTTGGGGTATAAGTACGTACTGTACGAATTAGAAACTCATTCTAGAAAAAAAAGTTCTCACAATTTTTTTGGTACTTTCAATTTTTTACTGTTTAAAAAAATATCCCGACTGATCGAAGGAAAGTTAAATTTTCTCAACTTTCCTGTCCCCAATTGTTACTTTTGATATTATTTTCTGAAAATGCATAAAATTTTTAATAAAATACATTCGTTTTCATTTGAAAAAGTAATAACGTTAGTGTATTTAGTTTCAAACAAACAAAACAGTCATTTTTTGGGGAAAACTTGAAATATTCAAAACACTATTATCGGTCTGTCGTTATGCATAACAATTGTCAACTTGTATCAAAAGCTTGCAATAAGCTTTCATTTGATATAAAACACTTGAGTTTATTCTTTTAAATTGTAAGAGAAACCCAGCTTGAAATCTAAAAATACCTTGTTAGGCTTTGTTACGATTTGTAATGTTTAACAGATCACTATATACTTATGGTAGGGGAAATAGTTCAAGCAATTTACCTTGGTAAATATGCAGGAGACCTATCCGAACGATTTAAGTGCGGAATCTCGGCATTTCGTATTCAAAATTGTGTTTCTTAACAAAGCTAGTCACTTTTTATGATTCCCAATTCATTATTTCTCTTCGAAAACAGCGATTTTAAAATGACTGTTTTATGGCATTTGGAGGTTATTTAGAAGGCATTTGAAGGTAATATATATTATATATGGTTACCTAACAAGACCTAGTTCATGAACTACAGGTCAAGGAAGGTCATTATATATATTTACCTTACTTGACATATAGTTCTTGTACTAAGTCTGGGTTTCACACATATTTCATCATTTTAAGTAAAATCTAACAATGTGTTTTTTATTCTGCGCTGAAAATAGTTCTGTTTTAAGAACTGTCAAACTACGTATCATTTAGTATCAATCATGTCGTGTAATAAGTGCGAGTGGGAATTACTCCTCTTTCATATAGGAGAGTTTCATGATTCTGATATACAACAATTATATGTACAACATAAGATATTAAGCAGTGAAACATAGCAATTACGTCTTAATTCAGTTTAACCAGGTCAGTGAATGTAATTTTATATATATATATATATATATATATATATATATATATATAGGTATATTTCTTTCTCTCTCTCTCTCTCTCTCTCTATATATATATATATATATATTCATAGAGAGAGAGAGAGAGAGAGAGAGAGAGAGAGAGAGAGAGAGAGAAAGAAATATATATATATATATATATATATATATTTATTCATAGAGAGAGAGAGAGAGAGAGAGAGAGGGAGGGAGGGAGAGAGAGAGATACATAACCAGACCTAGTTAAAGAACTACAGGTCAACGAATGTCATTATATATATATTTATTTATTACCTTACTTGACCTATAGTTATTGTACTAGGTCTGAGTTTCAGAGACCTAGTCAACCTGTATTATTGAATGAAGTGCGCATGCGCCCCACTAGTGAATTCAGTATGGCTACATGATAGAATATGTAACATTTTACAGTCGCTAAGGTTGTGAAGTAAATGAAGTAAATTGTGAGAGATAAAAAACCACTAGCTTTGTTAAGAATGGTCGAAATTATCAAAAAACGCAATTTTGTAGACGAAATGCCGATTTCGCGCTTAAATCGATCGGACAGTTCTACTACATATTTACCGTTACCTATAATTAGTACTGAAGAATATCAGAAAAATGACAAAATATTCATGTTCGAAAAATTGTAGTATTTTTATCATTCACTTCTTCGCTTTATCTTATCAGTTGCCATAAAATCCAGCTTAACCGGTTCAAGGTACATTCCATATCTTTTATTAAATGAAACATTTCAATTACGAAAGCATACAGGAATCGTACTCTTGCATATTTACTGATCAAATCAGTCAAGTAAAAAGCTACCATGGAGTTCTCAACGCAAGAGTGTGCAGAGGTGCATCACCTTGTTTACGGTTGACCTTTATTCAAAACTTATTTTTAAAAATTAACCCAGTTTTCTTTTACAATTTAAAAGAATAAACTGAAGTGTTTTATATCAAATGACAGCTTATTTGCAAATTTTTGATATAATTTGATGATTGTTATGACAAAACGACAGCGAGATAAAAGTGTTTTGAATATTTTAAGTTTTGTCCGAAAACACTTGTTTTGTTTGTTCTAAACTAAATAAATATACTAATATTATTATTTTCCAAAATGAAAATGGTTGTATTTTACTAAACATTTTATGTGTTTTCAGAAAAAAAAACATCGATAGTAACATTAAAAAATTTATAGTGCCAAGGAAAATTGAGAGAAATGTTTTCAAGAGTGAGATTCAACTTCGTGTAGTATGTATTTTTACGCCAAAAATGTTTTGACACCCTGTGTATTACTTTTGTACTGGTGGAAAACCTCACCATTTCTATTGGATAGTAAACTTTTATTTGGCTTAGAAATTAATATAAAACTTAATTAAATCATTAGGAAAATATTGCGGGAAAAAACTGTTTTAAAGTTAATTTTGGAAGTTTCTTCCTCTTGCATTCAAACATAACTCCTGTCGCTTTATGTTTTTAGTTGCTCTGAGAAGTGTTTTGACGTCGAAATTGTTGATTTCTGGAGTTATTGTTGTTTCGAAAATGTGCAAGTGTTATTAGTCGATCTGCATATACTCTGTCCTTTAAAAACTCCAATAATAAAAAGTAGAATCTAGGACGTGGGGTTGAGAATGGCAACGGATCTTTTGAAATAATAGAGTGGATAATGACAGCCATTATTGAAACACCGGAGAATAAACAATTTTTAATTTGTAGAAATCCGAAAATCATTACAATTGGCGGATTCAGCTATTTAAGCTTATATAGCTTAAAGTAGTGTTTTCCCCTCCTGTATAAACATTAGATTTATACAATATGTATATATCATTAGATTTAAAATAGAACAATTTATAATTTCAGCTTTCTACAAATGATAGTATGGATGTTTGTTAGGAATTTCCACCCATTTCAGTTTAAATTTCAATAAGAAATTGAAAAGATTGCATACGGCTGCATGGATCAATTTTGCTTTCATTACAGCACTGCAGATCCAACGGCCATCTTAGATAAAGTGTTTATAAGAACAATTTTAAGTATGAACAGGTGGATAATTTTTACGTGTATAATGGTCTCTAGGTGCGTTTCAAATTTAGATATAAACCAGTGTAGTCGTCTTTTTAAAATTTTTAAACAATATCTTTATTTTAGATTAAAATTTAAGAAAATTTTGAATTTGTTTGTATTTTAAAAATTGAAAACTCGAACTTTAAAATTTTATTGGTTCGTTGAAAAAAAAAATTCATCATCTGAAACAGTTCACTATGAAATTTCTGTTCAAACTTGGCGAGCCTGATTACAAAAAGAAACTACAGTATCATATTGTACAAGGAAAAAAGAAAACACATTTACTGCCAATAACATGTATACACAATTTAAAATACACTACATTATTTTAAACGAAAATATTTATGAATTCACTCAAATCCTATAAAAAACTCCATACATTTATTAAGCACTTAGATCTATTTAAACCACTGTACATGTAAAAAATATTTCTTTTAAGTAAAAAAAAGAGTTTTTTTTTACAACTTTTACCGCAGTAGAGGTCACCAAAGATCGTTGATTCCTGCACTTGATAAACTCTGAACTTCTATGTCCTGTTGTTGAACATAACCTCTCGTTAACTCTTTCCTTTTGCGATATTGTGTCCAATGAGAGATCATCATAATCACAGATGCAAAGATTAGCAAACACAGTACTGTAATAAACACAAACATACCAGGATGCGAACCTGTTGTCGGTTCTGCAGAGAATGCGTCCGTTTTACCGGCATTAGAAATCACTAAGACACTTGTGTTTTGTTTTAAGGTTAAGTTTAAAAATTGATTGTCTTTATGAGAAGAATTAAAAATGTTTAACACAGTTTTGTTTACATTGAATATCACATCGGGTCGGTTGATTGTTGAATCTAAAGTTCTGTTGGATTCGTACAAACTTTCTCCGAGATTGCGGTTTTTTATGTTTTGTACAAATTTATTGTAGTGTGTAACACTGTGTTGGTTTGTAGTGTTATTAAATTTAGTGTCGTTTTCTGTTTTGTCAGTTATAATAGTAGTAAAATCTTTATTTGTCGATTTTGATGTTGTAAAAATATATAATTCAGATGTGCTGCTCATGATGCCCGGCGTAGTTGAGATTATTTTTGTGAAGCTCATTTCAGGAAAATCGTTTTCAGAGAGACTGAATAAAGATCGTCCTTTCAAATGACTCGGACAGTAACAGATCGGTTCTGCTAGATTTTGTAAACCAATATCCACTTCTTCTTGATTCTCTTGGAACCATTTACTCAACCAGATAATGTTAGTACAGTTAAGTATATTACCGTTCAGATTCAACTTCTTCAATCTTGGCAGAAATTCCAACAGATCTGATCGTATTTCTGTCAAATTTGTGTAGGATAAATCCAACTCCAACAGCTGGTGAAACATCGTCAAAGCTGCGACGTCATCCAACAGTTGATTTGCCAGAACTGGTGTCGAAGCTAAATTCAGTGTTTCCAAATGTCCGGATTCAGGTACAGGGAAAGACAAAGGTTCTTGAGTGGGTAACAAATAGTGAAGACTTGTGAGGATAAGGCATTTTAATCTTCTTGGACCAATGAAAATGTTACTGGGAAGTATTTTTATAGGATTTCCTGAAAGATCTAAGAATTCCAATGAAATCAGCTGACCAAATGTTTCATCTTTGATTGCGTGTATTAAATTCCAACTTAAAATTAGCGTGTTTAGTTTTGATAATCCTATAAAATCAGTCGATGTTAACGTTTCAATTTTATTTCTGTTTGCGTCGAGCAGTTTTAAATTATCTGGAAGTACGTGCGGAATTGTTTTTAGTCTGTTGTTTGAAACGTAGAGTTCTGTTAAAAATTCTAACCTTCCAAGCGCATCGTCTTCGATCACGTTTATCTCATTTCTTGTTAAATTCAAAACCTGCAGTAACGGGTAACTGTCTAAATCTCCACATTGCAATGTTGTGATGCTGTTTTTAGCCGCATAAAGATGACGCACGGATCTTGTCAATATCACTGGGATTTGAGTTATGTTCGTGTCCGTCACGTCGATCGTCTGCAATCTTTGTCCCGTTTCGATTAACATTGAATTGTGATGCATTACAAATCTACCGATCATCACGTTGCCGCAAAGTTTGAGATTTATTAAATTATCCATGTATTGGAATGTTCCAGGCTCCATTGTGAGCAGTAGATTATCAGACAAATCCAACGTTTGTAGGTGACAAAGTCCTGTGAATATTTCCCCCGTTAGATTGGTAATCCTGTTGCGACTTAAATCCAAAAGGATTAGTGAAAACAATCTTGAAAAACTTTTGTTGTTTAATTTTGTAATGTTGTTATCAGAGAGATTTAATTCTTCCAGTTCTGTTAGATTTCCAAACGGTTCGACTGATGTGATGTGATTGTGTCGCAAATCTAATTTCTTTAGTTTTCCTGTGAAATAGACGTTCTTTGTTATCGTTAAATTATTGTTGGACATGTTTAAATTGGTTAGGTTTAGTGGGAATGTTATGTTGCTTTCTATCGAGAGTTTGTTTAAAGTTAAATTTAAATTGTTCAGTTTTAATGGGAATTGAAAATTCGTTAGATTAACGATCGAATTATTCGTCAAATCGAGTGTCTCCAAGTTTTGTAAATTTGTTAAATTTAATTTCGAAATTTGATTTGACGTCAAATTTAACACGTGTAGATTTTCCAGACCGGAAAATTTCGTTAAATTTAATTTCGATTTCGTGTATAAACGGAGCGAAATTAAATCAGTAAACGCACTGAAGTTCAACTGTTGTTCACTGTTTAGATGTATTTCTGCTGATGTCCCATTGTACTGTTCACCATTGGTCGGATAATCGAGCGATTGAGATGTCTCGATTGTTAGAACTAGTAACACTAATACATACACTTTGGCCATGTCAGATGTCGGATTTAGCCTGAGTCTATCATTGTGGATCACATGGTTGTCACAGAGTCTATCCTAGCTCACTTTGTACTGGAAGTATGCTCAATGACTTCATTTTTATGTTCACAGCATCTGTAACACAAGTGAAAAAAACATTGTAGTAGGATAATAACGTATATATATTGTGCAAGCTGAAAACATTGAGTTATTTTATGCTGGAAGATTGTTTTATATTTTGTTTGTTGTTCTAACAAAGCATATGAAGTATATAAATCAAAATCACCAAGATAAAAGTATCTTTTGTTTACATTTATTAAGTACATTTAAAAAGAACAAAATTGTATTTATTTCTAAACTTAACAATAATATATATTATCCGTACAATAACCTAACCTAACCTATCGTTATCCAACCTAACCTAACCTAACCTATCGTTATCCAACCTAACCTAACCTAACCTATCGTTATCCAACCTAACCTAACCTAACCTATCGTTATCCAACCTAACCTAACCTAACCTATCGTTATCCAACCTAACCTAACCTAACCTAACCTATCGTTATCCAACCTAACCTAACCTAACCTATCGTTATCCAACCTAACCTATCGTTATCCAACCTAACCTAACCTAACCTATCGTTATCCAACCTAACCTAACCTAACCTATCGTTATCCAACCTAACCTAACCTAACCTATCGTTATCCAACCTAACCTAACCTAACCTATCGTTATCCAACCTAACCTAACCTAACCTATCGTTATCCAACCTAACCTAACCTAACCTAACCTATCGTTATCCAACCTAACCTAACCTAACCTATCGTTATCCAACCTAACCTAACCTAACCTATCGTTATCCAACCTAACCTCACTTAACGTAATAAAACACGGTTGCGGTGGGAAGCGTTATATATATAGGGTGTAATACAGCCTGTAAAAGTCTATAAAATATCTAGAGAACTGTTAGAAGTTTAGACTTTAAAGTTGATGTCTGGTTGTTAGCCTAGAGTATCGTTAATTTGTTGTGCTTTTGAAACCTTCATCTTGAAATTAACTTAAATGGAAGATAGGTCACGTGACACAGTATTTGACATTGTTTTTGTGTTTTAATAACATTGTGGCAAACCGTTGTGTAATACCTGTTTTCATTCTCGAGTAATTATCCATTGTTTGCAATTAGAGACAATAAGATCAATTAAAAAATATAACAATATGAAGTAGAAGTTGTAAATAATATTTATAGAATAAAACTCGAACACAAAGTCTCACAAAAATTACGTTTACTTAATCAAACGCGTTTCAACGACAAAATCGCCATCCTCGGTGATACATGAGCTACAACAACTAAACTATCACTGAGGATGGCGACTTTGTCGTTTAAACTCGGGATAGTAAGCGTAATTTTTGTGAGATTTTGTGTTCGAGTTTTTTTCCATCTAATATTATCTCACAAATCAAGCTCAATATTTATTTATAATAACATTTATGTTTTGTTAATACGGTTCTAAACTGGAGACAATAAAGTGGCCTGGAACTGATTTCATCTCACTAAACAAATATGAACAAATTATATAGTGGAGGAAACCCAACCCTCTGTTCTACTGATAACAGCACCAAACTTGGCAGTAAATCTCCAAGACCAAGTCATTAGTATCTCAGTGCGTACTTTGGAAGTCGTTATAAACGCAGATTATGTACTTGTTCGGACACATCTACAGCTGTAACTTCGAATCGAGATATGATTTCTTTTATTACCATGTGTCATGTGACCCCGTTCCTATTTAAAAGTTAGTTTCACAATAAAGATTTCAAGATAAGAAAATAAAACAACAAATGAAAGCTAATATGCTCTAACAACCAGTAATTTTAATAAATTCCATATTGCCTTATGAATGCTTTCAAATAAGTTTATTACTAAATTACTTACGTCATAGCAATCTTGTGTTAAGTATTTATTTATTAACATTTCATTACAGCTGTTTCGGTATAACGTATACCATCATCAGATGAAACAATAATAATTAGATAGTTTAGAGTGAACAGTTGACCACCACGTTAGAAAGATGTGGCTATATTATCTAAACTATCTAAACTTTATTTTATATTATTTTCGACTTGTACTGCAGTATCAAACATTTTATGTTTATTTATTTTTGTGAAATGTGTATCAGTGTGTTGTGTAAATGTGTTGTTTCATCTGATGATGGTATATGTTATACCGAAACAGCTGTAATGAAATATTAATAGGCCTAAATAAATACTAAACACAAGATTGCTATGACGTAAGTAATTTAGTAATAAGCTTAAGTAACATTAAATTTAGATATTAGGTCGTACTCCAAACTTTATTTAGAACCTAAGTAGGACGCCAGGACGAATGCTCTTCGACCTTTAAGTTGGGTTTGGATTAATGCAATGACGTGTGCATATCAGATTTATTGTAAAATCGCGCAACGTGTGGCCTAAATTTTTTTCTTAGAAATATGTCTCGTTGCCTTAAACGGTTATCTGTTTGCTAAAACCACAAGATTTAGGGTTCGTATGCGTATAGGGACAGTTAATTTTATAAAAGGAAATCGTTTAAGAGGTTGTTTAAATCGTAGAGACAGACAGCGTCTGGTTTTGGTTTTACTTACAGACCATAATAAAGAGAAATCAACGAAAATGCAATCGATCTTTTAATGGCTTTTGAATTTTTTGTCTCACTTATGAAGACTGTTCTTGAAATTTATACGCTACGTGTTTCTCATTGCGTGGTTAAATTAAGTTGTATTCATGATACAGAATGGTATAAATAAATGATTTTGCACCGCAATTGTATTTAAAATCGAAATAATGTTTTTGCAAATTTGTGCGTCACTCCATGGTCAAGTAGAGTAGTGGGGGGACTTGATATCTGACACTTTAAATTTGGTCTATCGGGAAGATATTAATTTTTTCGTCAAGTAAACATACATATTCGTAATCAGAATATTTTCTAGTTTTATTTGATATCTCATGCATAATATTTATTTTAAAAAAAGTTTTAATTCTATAGTTTTTGTCCCAGTTCATGTTTCGTTAGAGCTATATTTTTTCTATATAAGTTTGGAATAAATGAGATTTGTTTTCTTGTTTGTGTAGACTGGTTGCGATTTACAAACACGCGCGTGAACTTATAGATATTTATTGAGAAATTATAAACAAACAATTTAGAAGGCAAGTTTTAAGCTGTAATGGATATTAAAAGCTTTACTTAGTTCAGACCGCTGTAGGTTTAATAGTTAATAAACTATTGTATAGTATTATATTCCATTGTATATAGCATATTGTGTATATAACTTTTTCTCCGATTGTTATTGTAATTTGTATTAAACACATTATATCTCAGTAAAAGATTTACTATTATTAACAAATTCTACGGTCAATTTACTTTTACCCAAACAGTCCCTAATTAAAGCTTTTAATATTCATTACAGCTTAAAACATGCCTTCTAAATTGTCTAAATAAAAAGTCGCAGTCACAATGTAAACAATTCTTAATAAAGTTCGTATTAAATGTTCTAATACCTAGGTCGAGTTTGGTATTATTTTTCATAACGTTTTTATTAGATTTCAAATATACTTTGAAAAATGTTAAATTATTATTCTGTTAAGAAAGTGTACCTTTGTATAAACACAGCCAGTAGGTGACTCATCGCCTAGGCAGCGGACAGCTCAGGGGGGACGCGACGAGGGATTATAGGGGTGGCCTCAGGTAGTCCCGGGTTCACCCGCCAACCTGAACTTGACAAAGTATACGTACTTTCAATGACTACATAAATACTATAAGACACGACATAGGATAGGGAAATAGTCTACGCTTTACGGGTGCTGTTCGTCACAAGTTTGACACACAGCTATCAGAAAGCGCTAGCAGCAGGTGCTTGACTTACGCATCCCACTTGGTTGAGACTGTACAACTGTTGACCTCTCTCTCACAAACCTTCTCACTTACTTCCGTCAGCATAGTCAGTGTTGTCAGTTCGTGCGCTGAGATAAGCGATTCTCGACCTTCCCTCGCATCTCTGGTCCCATATGTGGCATCAGTGCGTTTTCTCTTACCCGCCTGAAACATTGTTTGACCGTAGAGCCACCTAGCGCCAGTCACATCAACTTCAGATTCTCTAGCAGCACATCCTAGCGGGTATTGGTCAACTCAAGAATAAGCGTAGAATATTTAACATGGCCATGTCGTGTCTTATAGTATTTATGTAGTCATTGGTACTTTACAAAGGGAGAAAAGACCATGACATAAAGACTTTTAGACCTTCAATACTCTAATAGCGTCACTGTCGGAAGAGAACAAGAATTGGTCAAGAGAGAAACCTGATAGAAAATGAAAGAGAGGGATCTAACCCAAGACTACATGACAAAAGATGTGATCCACCTAAAGTCTCCCAGGATTGCCATGCTCGACTCACTAAAATGAGTCCATGAAATGAGTTTTCACAAATTCGGGACCTAACTAAATTTGGCTTTCTTTCTAATTCTAGCTCCTCTCCTACCCATCCTTAGGATTGTTCTTAAGATTCCAAAGATACAACCATTACTAGTTTTGACCTTTATATAGGCCTACTTTATATAGAGATATAATTAGATAGCGTTTTCCATATATATCCCTTTGAGGTCCAAAATTGTGGTTTTTGGAATGATTTCTGTCTGTCGTATGCACAGAACTTTAGGGCCTACAGCCCACATGTCACTTTTAATTAAATTCGATTTGTGCTCATATATTGGCCATATTTAACGACTTTATTTCGATAATTCAAAATTTGGAGGTAACATCAGATAAACACAACCGTCTTGCAGCTGATTTTAAACAGTATGTAATTTTGATAACCAGAGCATGTTTCTACCGCATAATTAGTTCACTTAACAAAGAATTAATTGATGATCAAACACAACATTTCTCAGATTATAAATATTATGAATAAAATGATATCAAAATAATTAAATTTCTCTGGCGTCGACGTTTTCAACGAGGGAGATAGCGATATTATATTTGTCGCTAATAATCACTACAGCATATCTTCACTTCATGTTTACAGAGAAAGACTCTTTGAAGTCATTAATTATAGTTTTAAATAAACATATCTTATTTGTTAGTCTCTTTAATCAACACATCTCTCAGACTTAACGGTTTTAAAACTTTCAACTGGTAGTCTAGTAACTGAAGAGGGTATATCAGCAGAAACATTACAAGCACTCATCCACAGAACAAAACATATTCCTTGTTTTGTTTACAAATATTTCCTATTTTCAAAGAGGCCTGGTCGTAACGTAATGAGCACATGATCGTGTGCGCAGAGATGCCATTGGTGGTCCTCTCTACTGTTCCATTGTAGTAAAATATTTACTGACTGTTAGAGAACATTGAGCTGGATTTTATTAAGGACTGTGTTGTAGGACTATTTATTATTATAAAAGTTATTTATTTCAGATAAAGTGATTAATAGCTAAATAAAATACATATACTCATTCATCGGAGGTTAATTTCAATTTTTTTTTCATATATATCATAAAAAAAAATTTTTCTGGGGAGCAGCTAAAAAAGAAACGTCATAAAACAATCAACGAACTGAGTGATTTAATCGTAATCTACACACTATCCACTCAGAAGACCATGTTTTTGGATAAAACCACTACGACACTAAACGCACAGTAGCCTGCATTAAGAATAGTAACCGAAACAGCTGATAGTAGCGCTGTAATCGCTGGACGCTACACAATCATCTACGTCAATCTGGGGACGTTTTTATGTCGTACATCTGGATTAGTTGCCAACAAAGAATAAATAAATGGCACAGTTAATCCATTCTACTGCAGAGCATTAGCTACATCACAACTGCAGATGCAAAACACACTATAAAATATGAAACTTTTATCTCGGAACTATAAATTTTAAGTTCTAGTTGACACACTTTGCGACTGTCTTTTAAATTGACAAATATCAAAATGTCTCCGGACTTCCAGTTTTATTAGATTGTTATTAAAGTAAATCCCAAAAACAGCGTTGTGCCGAGGTAAAGAATTAGATTCTGTATGAAAGTTTTATCTTATTATAAGTTGTTTAAATTGAAACGCCAGTTGACAGACGCTAGTTGTTCTTAGTTTTTGTTTGGTTTTGTTTCTAATACTAGTTTATGTCAACTCTAAGTAAGTCGGGCTTTATAAAATTTCTCATTGTATAGAACAAATTAACTTGTCAATAAAGATTTGTTTTGTAACTTTGATTTGATTAAATTCGCTTCTTAGCTCCCGATTAAAAGACAAACTGAAATTACGTTTTACCCGTGAAATAATATGTTAACAGTTAGAAATAAAAACTTAAATATTCAACATCAGTTACCTAAACTATTTCTTAAATGAAAATTAAATTTGATGTTTTTTGAAACGTTGGAAGATGCAACTAAAAATTTCCTAAATGAAAACCGTTATCGGGTTTTAATGTGTTTTTGGGAGTTCAAAATGTTTAAAATCAAGAAAAATCTTCTTTTTGAAAAAAAAAATTATATAACTTTCTTAAAAAGTAATGTTATCTGTAGGCCTACAGAAGTGTTGTCATTTTATATTAGATAGAATAACACTCATACACTCTCACAAAAATTACGTTTACTTAATCAAACGCATTTCAACAACAAAGTCGCCATCCTCAGTTATACACGAGCTACAAAACTAAATTATAACAATTTCAGTTTACTTATTTTACATCATGTATTACTGAGGATGGCAATTTTGTTGTTGAAACGCGTTTGATTAAATAAACGTAAATTTTGTGAGATCTTATGTTCGAGTTTTATTCTATCTAATATTGTTCACATTCTTCAAAGTTTCTAGAAGGTCCGATTCGTTAAAATATGTATATACAGGGTGTCCGGGTAAATGTGGACTGGTTATTCAATTTCGGATTATATACGTCAAAACAGAAAATGTCAATTAATTTGTCGAATTCCGCTTTATTAATCCGTATATCCGCCATTTTGTTCTATTACAAAAAAGCATTATAACTCCAAATTTTTAAAGTGGCAGCCGTTTAAAATTTGTTTAAAGTTAACGGTTTTGGAGATATTCGTAAAAGTTTTAAACGGGCCATTTTGTAAATTGTAAAAATAAAGTCTTTGTGAATATCTGCGTATATTAAATTTGAACTCAATATCTTAACTATTTCTGGAGTTACAATGTTTTTTTTTCTTTTTTTTAAAGAACAAAATGGCGGATAAAGATGCGAAAATTCGACTATGTTATTTGAATATTTTGTTAGTTTTGATGTACATAATCTGAAAATGAATAGCCAGACCACATTTTTTGGAACACATTGAAATATTCGTTTCTAATTTCAAAAGAAATATTTTATTGATACACAAAAAAACATATTTTTTTATAAACTACGGTTGTACAATTTTGACATTTTGTGAACATAATTAATGAACACAAAATCCCCACCCCTGAATTCTGAATTGTGAATGTGAAGCCCTTAACCAAACAAACATATAGATCTCCTCTGTCCCACAGTGAAATGTAAACAAAGCAGATTACATTCCCAGTTATTGGGTTTTGATTTATTATAATTGTTATTGTTATTTTTGTTGGAAATCAAAACCGTTGGCAGGCATTCATCGTCCCCTTGTTATCTATAACAATGAGGGTTCAATCTGTCACCATGGGTAACTGACCGAGTCTGTATCCACGTGCGAGTTGGGGGTGGAATCATTCGGGTTTAAGGGTGAGTAACACTAGTAGAAAACTGATCATCCTTCTTATGGAATTGTGAAATGGTGTAATAGTCGGGAATTTGTTGGTTGTAATGATTTTCTGATTTAAACTAATTAGAAATATATGTTTTTCAGAAATTGTCTTTTCAAACTGTGTCTAAAATAAAAAGTAATGATGCCAGATCGTAAGTGATTTGTAAATCATTAAACATGGACAAATATTTAGGCTTACAAAGAACAGCATAAATGGACAGGTTTCATCTGAGCTGCGCGTGGAAGGGAGGTATAATTTGTAGTTCGAGGCTGCGTGGGGACAGAGGCATCGTAGAGGAAACAGTCGGCGCCGACTACTGTCCACGATCCAGCGGTCTTGCAGACATCCTTGTTAGTACCAACACCCAACACAGACTGAGGCGACCGCTTCCCCCACCACATCACTGCTGCTTAGACCACGCCTAGACCCACTGCGCACCCAAACTCCACAGCTCAGATGAAACGTGTCCATTTATAATGTTAAATTCCACTTCTCAGAAAGTTATTTCCGGTAGAGTTAACGGCATAAAGGCCGAGAAATCGGTTCCATATAATATGCTATTCAAATGATCAGCACTATGTTAGCTATAATGAAACCTTTCATTCGTCAAATAAAAACAACTAATGTGATCAATAAGAATTTATGAAATATTAAAATTTAAACTAAGCGAGGAGAGAGGGAAATTATTTCATTTAGGATCATACTATCAAACTATTAATATTAAAAAATTATATTTCTTTAAATCGTTAAAAATATCGTAGAAAGTTATCTTATCCCTGTAGAATAAGAGATAGTCATGTTGGCGAAGCCGACAGGCAGTTCACTATTCTGCGGACATTACCCCACACTTTGGAATTTCCAAAAACATTACTAAAACAAATTAATTCTTTACGTCGGATTTTTGAAATTATTTAAAACATGTTTGTATCCAGCAATGACCTCTCCAATTAAAAAATCCGATATTTGTATCTCCCATACTTGAATATTACTTATAAATATAACAAGTCTAGGCGTTTTGCTTTGACAAGTTAGTTCCTTTAACAGTTGAGTCACTTTGACTATTATTTATCATGACATGTACAATAATAATGTTAATGAAACAGATGCAATTCAATTCAAATTCACAGGTTACACTAATGAGTACTGTAGGTAATTTAATAAAACATATTATTACACATGTTTCAATCAATACAGTTTACACAGTAATTAATACAATATTATATTGATACTGTATTTATATTTAAAGTAATTGTAGTATTGTTAAAGATACGTTACAAACGACATTGAAACTAATCGATACTCGCCTCGCATTCGTATGTATTTAATTGTATTAATTTATTGTTTTTAACTTGAAATAATTATTTAATTAATAATACTAGCTTGGTAAAATAATGTAAGTGTTAAAATCAATAAATTAATACAATATTAATATTCAAATGTAGGCCTACTCGTGATTTTATAAATGTGTACATGAATGTAGCAAAAAAAAAACTATTAATTAATAAATAACAATCTTAAATCTGCATATGCTCATTCTCAGAGAGTTATGAGAGTATAGACAGATGTTGTGAAAAAATGTTTTTATGCAGGATAGTACGCAGTAGGCTGGTGAAATGAATAGTAGCGCACACCGCCAACTAGGCTGCCTCACATTCTATCTCTCACCCCCGCCCCTCTAATGTACAAATGAAAATGTGTTAACAATTCTGGAATAAATATGACTGATAAATAATATCTAAAACAAAAACCTTAATATGTGTACGAAGCAAGGTTATTGTATAGAATAAAGTACAGGTGCCAACATCCATGATCTTTATGAGAATTAGCTGCATTAGGTGATTCAATACTGGAAGATTGTGAAACATCATCTGACTTAAAAATAAAATTTTTGTTTTGTTATTCTATTAATTTCTGAACACAAAAATATATAATATTGCATAGCTATGGGTATTTTTATGGCAGCTGGAATTGTTTTTCTAAAATCATGCTCGGTAAACAGGGCATCATGGCTGTATCATATAATGTAATTCAGCTAACTTTTAGCAGTGTTGAACAATAGTAAACAAAGTGTAATTGTTTGGGTGTATTGATATTTATTATTAGTGAATAAAATGGGTAGCTTGCTGTTTCTAAACGAATTTTCAAATGTATTGGTGGCCTGTAAAAACACACTATGAGTGTGCGTCATAGTCTAATGAAAGTATTGACAATACAGATTTGGAAAAGTGAGGTTACGGCTGTAAAGATAAATGCTTGTGTATCTTCCACTAGTAAGTAATAGTAAAGAAACACTGGGTTTGCTTTATGTAACAGCTATCATAAAGAAATACCAACACAAGAAAATGCGCCGCAGTATTTGTAGGAAAAAACTCAGCTAAAAAATGTAGTAGGTCTATTTGCTTGTCCAGATTGCTTTTCTAAGGAAACTAAGATACTGATTGACAGTAATGTAATGTATTTATTTTACTAGTTACAACAATGATTTTACATATATTGATATAAGGCAGAGCTGTTGCTAAGCAACGTTCAGGTTTCTAGTGTAAAAGTCTTCTAGAACTTTGACGACAATTTTCCAAAAGTTCAGAATTTTGTGTTTTCAGATGCAGAAGTAGTAGGACTAGGCATAATGCAATTTTACACACTTCTATGTAATGAAAAGTAAATACTGTACTCACATATTGTTTTGTAAATCGGATAGATAGTTTTTTAATTAATTAAAACATTCTTTTTTGTTAGTGTTTTTATAACAGGGGATGCAATATTTCCATGATTATACATGAGTTTTTAAAGCATTATTTTACCTTTAATTTGAGATTAATTTTATAAAAATCGGACCAATAGGTTTTTACAGAATATCAGTTTTCTTAAAAATTGATATTTCCTTATTTTTTAATAAAACACAATATTAATATTCAAATGTTTGTTGTTGATACAAACATGATTATAGTAAAAAAAAACTTTTAATTAATAAATATCAATCTTAAATCCTCATAAACTCATTCTCAGACAGTTGTGAGAATATAGAGATAGTGGTTGTTAAACGATGTTTTTACTCAGGATAGTAGGCAGTAGGCAGGCGAAATGAATAGTAGCGCGCACCGCCAACTAGGCTTCCTCCTATTATATCTCTCACCCCTCCCCCTTACATACATTTATATACGCTAAAAACATTTTCCCCTTATTTGGACCAAACCAAAGTTATTAAAAAATATATAACAAATAATGTTTGCGTATTAAGGATTTTAGATTTTCCAGTATTGAATCCCTTAACTTGATTTTAATTAAGAATGACTTTAAAATAATAATTATAATTTCATTCAATGAATTCAAAATCTTTGATACAATGTTATCGTATGTATTAAATATTTTATTAATTTATACTTTGTTGTAATCCCATTAGGTTAAAAAAGCTAAATAGAAAGGTTTAAATTAGTAAGACTATATGTTTTTATGTTTTATTTAGTAAATCCATTATTCTGAAAGTAACTTAGAAAAACGAAATAAACGTTTATTTTATAAACTTCAAACATGAAAAATAACGGATCAATACCGTTTCATTTTTGATCCGTCATGTGACATCTTTCAAATTTTGCTGACACGTTTCAGAATTTCTAACCCAACATTAGATTAACCTAATCACACGTATGTGGTTGTCACACGTGAAAACAATTTATAGAACACAACACATTTATTGTGTCAGTGTGCGCCCTGTGGCTACACAACTTTTTATGCCTTATGTTGCGTTATGTAGTTGTTTTAACGTTTGACAACCTCACACGAATGACTAAGGTTCATCTGATGATGGAATAGAAATTTCGAAACGCGTCAAACAAATTTGAAAGTGGTCACATGACGGATTGTACTTTAACAATTATTTTATTCGATAGTGACCTGGATAATTGAAAATGAAAATCATTGTTAAGATAAATGACGGAAGAGAAGGAAAATAATTAAGCGGTTTAGTCATGTACAGTTTTATTTTCAAACAACTATAAAATTTGCTGAGCCTCGGAAATGACAAGTTTTCACGATGGAGGTATGTTTGAATGAGGAATTCACTAATAGAGACTCGAAGGAAATACATTGCAATAAACAAATAGTAACCATAGTCACTCACTCCATGTGCTCGTGTCGATGATTCTATGCTTTGGATATGTTGTTTTAAATTTATCCCTCACCACACTTTGCTTATGTCGCCAGCTCGACTAAATATCTCTTCTAATAAATGTATATTCCCATTTCTTTCCAAAATTACCTTATTTTATTTGCACTAATTTAAATTTCCAAATTATTTATAGTTACCTGTTCATTTTTAGTTAGAACATTAACTGTGTCACTGATTTGTAATTATCAAAGAAGTGCTTTTAAGGAACTTGGAAAACCAAGTAAATTTGTTTCCCCCATATTTTCTCTAATTTAATTCACTTAATCTAGTGTCAAAGTGGTTTTGGCGTACCCCTTCAACTTGGACAATGACTTATGTAATAACCGATCTTGATGGATATTATTAACTTGATTTTAAAAGTATGTTAAATAATACACTAATATATTTAACTAAATGTGTGTTGTTTTTGTTTTCTCTTTGGTTTTGTGTTCATCATAACTTCTTTTCTGTCTTTTTTGTTTGTTTGATTACAAGGAATTATCGTAAGCCATTGGCAGTGTTACGCTTGCTTTCGTGGATTAACAAAAATTGATTTAAATACAAATTAAACCGGACAAAGCAAAATTCCCATTGTCAAATTAATATTTATAAAAAAATATGAAGGTAAAATATGCGGCGTTAAAGTTATATATACTGGACATGAAAATATCTTCTTTATCTTCAAGGTGTGGGTTTTCTTTAAGCTTTTCGATACAAGCTCAAGTTTCGAAAAGCTTCTATTGGTTCTAGTGATGAACTATAGTTTTCGTTACACTGCAAACAATTTCACAAGAACTAAAATGTTATAACCTATTTACCTTCTAACTCGTCACCTACTTTCATAGTATTCACGCTTTGTTTGAAACACCAGTCACTAAATTTCTTATATTATTCCTCGTACAATTTCCGAGATTTAGCTGGTAATAAGTCTTTTTGTATTTCTTGGATTTTTTTTTTAAATATAGCTTTACTTTCCATGTCATCCATTGTATTTTCCGGACTCAAATAATATCAAAATACAACAATAAACTAAAAATCGGGTGTTGTCGAATTGGTCCGATTGTCAAAGGAATTTGTTAATCCTCCAATTAGAGAGGTCGAACTGGTCCGAGGGTTCGCGTAGGGGTGAGGTCGAACTGGTCCGACGGCATATAGGTGATCATTTTATTTTGGACACCATTGGCGTCTTCTAAACTAATAATAGGGAACGTTCTCTAGTTTTTTCTGTTTAATACCAAAATATGTATATAAAATGTTATCTAGAAACTACTATTATTATTAGGTTAGGTTTGGTTAGGTCAAGAGTCAAGGTAAGAACTGGCTAGTGGCACTGAGTCTAAGCTGTGGGGGTGGGGGCGCTGAGGGGTAAGTAACCCTTCCGGGATTTCCTGCCTCTATCTGTTTTCTAACCATCGGACAAGTTCGACCGTGACCCTTCCCTAAGCAACAAAAATATAATTGGAATATTTTGACCATCGGACCAGTTCGGTACCACCCACTAAATCGATGGTAACAGCTGTTTTAGCGGTTATTACAATCGAGAGTATCGGTTGTTTTTATCGATTCTTTACAATCGTTAATTAATTCGTATAAACGAAGTAACAGCTGATGATCTACAGTTGGCGGGTGGGTACATCTCTCGGTCCTGCCTTTATGCCAATGTCTCTCGGCTCTTTCATCCCTGTGATTATCCTTATTGTATGTATGTACTTGTGCGAATCCGCTTTCAAATGGTTTGTTATTTGGCTTGAACATTTTCTTAACTATCCACAAGTGACTATGTTAATCTGAGCGAACACATCTTTCGATCAGAAGGCCCTTATCCCAGAAACATAAGTCATGACTTGTGTTATCAAGAAAAATCTTCTGATTTGAAAATATTTAGTCCATTTTCTATTTTTTCCGGTTTTCATTACAATAGTTTAAAAAAAGATTGAGAGAAAAATTATATTTTTAAACATCAATTTAAATTTTAGCAGATATTATTACTGATGAATATAACTGTATTTTGGTTTGAAAAAAATCAAATACAAAGATGGGACGCTTTGTGCCAATATGCAATGGTTTCGTAATTTCAGATATAATATCGAGAGAAATGATTTTTATGGAGATTTGCTAAGACATCCATTTCATGGCCACGATTTGAATTATTTCTATTATTGGAGCACCGAACTAGTATGATGTTTGAACGGTCTTTAATCGTATCATCTTCGTTTTAGTTTGTTTGGAAAACCAATTGGAAAGATTAATTGTTCGTGTTGAATATTTAGTTTGTCTATTATCAGAGTGCTATCGACATTACAATCCTTCTGATGTCTTAACGTAAGATCCTCCAGCATTATGATAAAACATTCATCAACGTGTGCAATCATTATACTGTAATCCCTTATATTAAACCTTCGTACAGTCTGCCAACTTTACAGCGTTTAATGTTACTGTCGTGTTGGTATTACTGTCGACCTAAATTGTTCTATCATTTTGTAAATTCTCCAATAAAGACGACAGACTGTGTGGTTAAACGTAAACCTCCAGTATACATATCAAATTTATGTATTTGCGTAGTAACACAATTATTTGTAAAAAACAATTTTTTTTTAAATTTTAGAGTGCGCTGTACCAGCATGAAACTGATGTATAGATGACATCCAAACTGTTAAAACATAAATTTCAAATTGTCAGTATTACCTAATGTTATTTATATTAGTAAGCTGAAGTATTTGAAATAACCCGAGCATCTTATAACGATTTCGAAAGTTGTTAAGTTATAAGGTCGCACAAGCATAACGTGTAAATCACCCAATTAAACATATTCACTACCAACAAACAAAAACATTAACCCATTTCATTAAAACCCATAACCACAGTAGATATAAATATCAATCATATTTTGTATCCGTATAATATAATTTGTATAACATGAACAGATGTAGAATTCATCATTACACTAAATTTCACGAGTTAAAAAAAAAAGTGAAAGAAGAACTTCCTTTTCAGTTTTGGGGGAAAAGGAAGTCTCTATGATGAAGAAGAAAGAAACAGTTTTGGGGACGTTCTATTCAAAACATCAAAAGCATAGTTTTTTTAATCCAGGAACAAGATTCTGTGTTTCTGAACTCTAGTGATCATAAACAGCTAAGCAGCTAATAATAACTTGTTAGCTTTAGAACCTTGGAAACTGAAATATATAACTATTTATCCCCCCCCCCCCCCAGGAATTGAGTCAACATTGTAATTTCACCTTTCAAATCTAATTCATCCAGATTATATCCACCAAATATTCGCCAACGAAAATTGCAACTCTCACAAAGTTTATTAAAGAGCATAATAACAAATTCAAAATTGTCAAGGAAAGAACTTATAAAGCAATATAAATGCATTTTTTAAGCACAATCCATCATCAGTTGTATCCTGATTGTTTATATTCAGTTTTTATAGTTTTAAGTCCTATTTATTTTGTGCACACAAAAGTGTTCTTCAACTAGTCAAAACAAAGTTACGAACTATTAAAATTCTGAATACTAAGATTATGAGTGGGGCTGCTCATTTTGTATCTTTTATATTTAAATAATTGTAAAATAACAATGTTAAATAAGTAATCATATTTATAAAAAACACATACGTTTTACGATGAATTTTATAGTTTATAATGAGTTTATGACTTCTACGAATTGTAAATTGAAGTTTTCTTCTCTTTGCATTCATGGGTCTAAAACTAAAAATTAAAGTTGTCGGAAATAAGATCCGACAATTGTGAAAACCTGCAACAGAAGTTGTAACTACACTGGAATGCCCAATAATCTATAATAATTAGATCAGACGATCAAGTTGCCATTAAGATAGTGAGATGATACGAATTCTTGTCTTTCTCGTGTGGAGTGTTGCCAAACCTTGGAAAACTGTCATTTCAACGAGTTGGAGGTGCGTTGGGTACCTGGGTAGTAGACTTTGGGGGTGATGAGCTGGCAATGACAGAATCTGTCCACAACCTGCTTACAGCATAAACAAATCTTTAGCAAAAACTAATTTAAGTAGTTGAGTAAAGACAGTCTCTTTTAACGGATAAGAGAAAGCCTCAAGTGATTCCACAATCGAAAATGGTCTAGACACCAAGTCTCACTGAGCAAAGTCTTGACCTTTGTCACTAGGACAAAAAGCATTCAAGCAACACCTAAACACCATGGGTTTGCTGTAGCCTCGGGGATGGTGGACCCTTCGGGAAGGAGAGGTATACTGTAAAGGTAGATCGACCCAAGAGGGTCTCGGTGTTTTGGTGCGGGGAATGGTGAAGGCGCGTTACGCGACGATGGGTGTTGGCCCTGAAAAGAGACAGTCGGTCTAGTTTCTTAGAGCACCACGTAAAGTGGACACCTAGGATATCCGGGGCGGGGTTAGGGATGTGAACGGGGCGGATAGGTATAAATACCAAGGTTGGGAAGGAGTAAGCGATCTCACTTGGTTCGGGACTACCTCCTGGCCCTCCGGGGACGATTCGCCGATCTTGATTAGTCGAGCATCTACGGAGTTGTGTCCACCCACTATCGCCAGCGCCAAAACACCTACAATTTCCTTTTCATTTTTTTGTGCCGGTACTTATACAACTTTCAACTCTACCAGCTTGAAGCTTAGCTTGTCTTGGACTGGCTGAGTCCTAAACAATGAGCAGTCCATTTAAGTTCTAAGTGATGCGAACCTAGCAGAGAGAAGTTGTGATTGGTTCGAAATAGTGTTGCGGGGCGCTATTGTTTGTAGACGCGGAATCTTAGGCGCCCTCGTGGTCGACGTGAAGCTGTCGGCCAATCAGGGACAAGTTGCGAGTGCGGGACGTGTAAGGTGATATTGGCCGAAGCAAAGCCGTTTAAGGCGGGGGGGTTGATGTTTTGGTCGGCGTGCGAGTGTTGGGAAAGTAATCGGGTGAACTAGTGGTGTGCACCCTAAGGCATTGATGTGGCTGTATTGTCTGTAATATAGCCTCGTCAATGCATTAGCAGTCGAAACCATTGGTCGGCTAGACTAATAAAAAGTGAATTTTACAAAATAAAAAAATGTTTTATTATCTATAAACGAGTTTTTTAAGAAAGCCTAGAAGAACCAATGGTGGTTATGCGTTGCTTGAATGATTCGTGTTCTAGTGACAAGGATCAAGACTTTCATCGGAGAGACACAATCCCGGTTGTGATGACATTTTCAATTGAATCCCATGATAAAAAATATCCCAGACACTAAGTCTCTCCGAGGAAAGTCTTGACCCTTGTCACTAGAACACGAATCATTCCAGCAACGCCTAAACACCATGGGTTCTGCTGGGCTTTCTTAAAAAACTCGTTTATAGATAATAAAACACAATTTTTTATTTTGTAACATCCACTTTATATTAGTCAAGCCGACCAATGGTTTCGTCTGCTAAGGTATTGACGAGACTGTATTTCAGACAATACAGCCTGTGTAATAAAGCCTCGTCAATGCCTTAGCAGGAGAAACCACTGGTCGGCTAGACTAATAAAAGTGGATGTTACAAAATAAAAAATTGTGTTTTATAAGTTGTTTTATTACAGTCTTGTGTGTACCAGCTGAAAGACCCACTCATAAAGAGTGTGTGTTGTGTATGTGTGTGTGTATGTATATGTGTATGTGTATAGGTCGGCGAAACGACAAGTTACCTAAGTGGTACTGGTCGACTCCCACCATAATCTCCTTACGCGGTTGACAACCCCGGGATTGTACCGACCTACTTCATCGCACCTAGCACTATAATAGATGTTTAATTATCGCGACCGGTCATAACACAAAAAAAAAAAAAAAAATAATAAAAAATTAAAAAAATTTAGAATTAATTATTATTTACTGAATAAAAGGTATTCGCGTTTCCAAAGTGCATGTTATGTTATCGCAATTTAAAAATGAGTTAATAACGGATAGATCCTAGCAAAACACATGCACTAAGGCAAGCTCGTTGAGCTCATAATGAGCTAATATTCAGCTCATAATGAAGCCTCATATTGAGCTCATAATGAGCTCGTATTGAGCTCAAAATTATAACCCAATAGTTACAATGAATACATAATGTATTCATTGATAGTTACCTACGCTATTTTTTTTTACCCTATAATTCGATAAAAATATTCCCTTACTAAATAGATTGAGAACGAGGTGAACCTCCACTACGAGCCGACGGTATGATGGCAATAAATTTTCCGCTTCTTAAGTAACTGTGTTTCAACGACCATTATGTTGCAAATGTAAGTCTTTCAGCCAGCCTCCTTAAGGAAGATGTGATCTGTGTGAGTGTTGGATATAGAATCAGCTCCAACAATAGAAAATATTGATTAGCTGCATTTAGTAGTTATAGTAATCGCTAACAATTGAGATTTTAATTGTTGGAATCTATCTATTAAAAACGTTATATTTTTTTATTTAAAAAATAATATATTGGTTATTTCGAATAGCAGCCTACAATCTTACCACTATATAAAAGATATCTGATAAACTGATGTAATAGACGAATATTTATTTAATATATAAACTATCATTTGTAGAAAAATACATTTTAAACTGTCAATATTACCTAATAAATTTTTTATTTGTCGGATAATTATTGTTCGTTAAACGTTTTCAGGATTTAGTAGGAGCTCAATACGATGAACATTGTTAGTTTTAAGTACGCGTCATTATGTTCAAGTACGCGTAGTTTTTTTCCGTCATTATAAAATTTGATTGAAACTGATTTCTTTTGATTATTACGAATATTACTTTCATCACCAAAAACAGATGCCTCAAAATTCGGCGTATAATGAGTACTTATTCAAGGATGAGATAGAATGTCCTAGAGGTCTGAGATATAAATTTACTAAAGGCAACCATTGTACATATTGGTAGATTTTTTTTCTTATATTAGGCCAAGACTATTAACCGTTTAAACGAAAATTTAAATAATGCTACTACATTCACTAGAAAATTAATATGATAGTGGACACAAGTGAGGATCCAGAATCAATTTTTAATTATAGTGGATAAAAAAAAGTAGGTACACAAAATAAAAAAAATATATATGTAGGTTTATTTATGCATGTAATAATATGAAACAATAAATATCAAAAGAACTGGTCTGGATATTCTGACGTGTTTTGGTTAAATTTTATACGTTTTCGTTACGGCTTCGAATATTTCATTTTATAGGCCTATTTCAGGTGAAGAAGGTAAACAATTTACAAATAAATTGTGTGATACCTTCTCTGTTTCGATTTCAGTGTTCAAATTTGATCGGATTTTCAACCGTAAGTTTCTCATCTTGACATTGGGTAATGACATCAGTCGTAATCTTCTTTCTTGATATCATTTTCGATCAAACACTACCTTAATTTACTCTTGAATTTTTATTTTACGTAGGCCTAACTATTCCTGGCGGTAAATACAGCACAGTTAGTCGACCACGGTTCTTTCTGCCTATATATTAACCTCCTGCCTCATCAGATCCATGATCTCAACGGTAAAGGTTTTCCACGTAATGCGTTCAAAGCCAGAACCACTTGAAGTAGCAATCTCCGTACCTAACATGTGTCATGTCATCCCTCTTATCTATTATCTTTAAATGACTGTTCATTGAGCAGTGCCTTGTCATCATTCTTATGTCGCTCTTATAATCTAACTGCATCAGACTCTCTCGCTAGTCTCCTAGTTTGCTTGCAATGTGTCCTACCGCGTTATTTTCTACGTGACCATACTACAATCAGTTTTTGCGTTAAGCTTCTTTTATAAACAACATCTTAAGTTCACCCAACTTTGTCAACTTCTCTGCTTTAGCTTTCCCTACCATTCCAGAGTAGCCTGGACTATTTCCGCTAATGTATTTAGTGCACTCACTCATCCACAACCAAAGTTAACACTCTGGCGACGCGAGAGCGTTCCAGACCACCTGACTGTCAAAGCCAATCAACACTTCACTAACTCCACTTGTCCTGAGTTAATTTATCTGTGCGTACTCTATTACATCAAGGACCTCTGATTGGAAGACTATAATGTATTTCCCAAAATGGAAGGACCTCTCCAACTCCATACTTGGTAGCCTCAGCTACTAGTTTACCTTCGGAGCCTGGAACCATCTGTTTTGGACACTACGTTACTCTCATTTTCCTCCCTCTACCTTTCGTAGAATTTATTGTCATCCCGAAGAGCTGATCAAAATCTGCATGTAGCCGGGTATCGATCCACCCTATCCAATCGGATGTTCTTCGATAAAATCGAACTATGGGAGGTAATAATATAAAATGTACAAGTAACGTTTCATCATCTTTTTTTCAAATAATTGTTAACCATTTTTATAAAACATTCTTTTCTAGTATCAAACATAAAGTCTGTTTGGAACATTACTCCACAACGCAGTACCCTCAGCCACGCTCTGCGCATGCGCCAACTAGACCTGTGTCTCCATCTGGAGTTAAAAATATGAACATAAATTTAACCTTATGTATTTATTTCAAGTTTAAATAGACACAAAATGTAAAAGTTCTGGACGTTAAACTAAAACACTGTCGATACACACAGTTCACCGCTCCAACACATCCCATAGATAGCGGTAACTTTATAATGACTATTTAGTGTTCAAATGTTGGCAACGTTGCTTTACTTGGTAATTGGTATATTCTGTATGATATATAGTCATAACACACAGTTAACAGCCTAGAATGTTACGAAGCTAGAGCATCTGTCAAGTTAATTGGAAAGAAGGTGCAGTGCTCAGCGAGATATCTCTGTAAAATATGGCATCAGTTCGATACTAAAGTAATTGGAAGCAGGTGTGTCAAACGGGAAATGGTTTGTTAGTCTCCTTCCTTCTGTCATATAATGTTCTTGCGAAGTGGAACACATTTTATTAAGTAATGTCGTTTAGGTATTCATTTGCTAAATCTTAGAGACTATATCGTAGTGGCGTCAACAATGTTAACCATAAGGAAAAGGAATACCTTCATTCATATTTATTTTTCAAAAAGGTTATCATAAATCTTGGCATATTTTAAAATAAATTATTGCATTGAACTTGCTAGTATTAACTTAGAGATATTTTGATTTATGTTTTTTTCCAATTCTCAATGAAATTTGTGTAAAATATTGATATATACCTAGGGTATATACCTAGTTTAACGGTGGAGATTGATTTGTAACCAATGTTTTATTGTAAAAAATAGACTATATATATATTTTTAAAAAAAAATCATGAACTGTCAAATCTACATTTTAGTTTTTTGAAGGTGAATTAACACATTGTAGGTGGTTAAGTTGACCGAATTCGTTCATTCGATTCATTCAAATTAGGCAACCACTCATTCAACCAGTAAGTTATCTATTCAACAAGACTGTCAGTTATTCATTCGAGCAGTCGTCATTCATACTCCCATTCATTCGGCCAGAGATTCATTCAGACAGTCACTGATTCGGTCAGATAACCCTTTCATATACTATTCATTCAAGTGGCCATTCATTCGGCCTGTTATGCATTCAGGCCACCAGCCATTCGTTTGTCATTAATTCAGGCAGCCATTCAATCGGTGTGTTTGTCATTTAGGCAACCATTCATTCGATCAGTCATTCACTCTCAAGTTGCTATTTGTTCAGTCATCATACAGACAACTATTCATTCGACGTGTCATTCATGTAAGCTGCCATTCATTTGGTCAGTAATTCATCAGGTCCTCATTCTATCGGTGTGTCTTTCATTGGATCAGTCATTTACTTAGGCCGCCATTTAGTTAATCAGTCGTTCATTCAAACAACCTTCCATTGTGTGTGTACATTATTCAGGGAGCTGGTCATTCAGACAACCATTCAATCATATTGCCATGGATTCAGTCACTCATTCAGCCATATTGCCGTTCATTCAGGCAGCCATCCATTTAAGCATTCGTTCGTTTAGGCAGCCGTCCGACAGTCAGGTAGCGATTCATTCAGGCAGCCGTTGATTAAGACAATAATTCATTCAGGCAGCCATTCAGTCAGTCAGCCGTTCATTTGGTCATCATTCTTTGGGGGCGTTATTTTAAAATCTATGCCGGATTGTGTATTGTGATAACTGTATGGATTAGTTCAAGTGTATGTACAAAGTATTAGCTTTCAACTAAAGGATTGTATACACAATCCGGATCAGCGAGGTTACGGAACAAGCTACGATAAAAGTTACAATTTTTAAATATATTTTTTTGAATAAATAGAAGGAATATTGTATACATTGAAAGAAACTAATCCGATTTGAATCGGGTGAAGTGGGAGCGGGGGGGATATTGAAGTGAAAGAAAACTTGTTCAGCTGAGGATAGGTTCTGCACTGTAAAGGGATTGCCATTTGTTTTTCCAATCTAAAACAACACTTTAATATTCGTAACAATGCTGCATGTACATTGTTTTCTTTATTTTGAGTTTACATTTAATATTGAATTGATAATAATTGAACTTTCACGAGATGAAATTTCATTTAAAACGGATAATAAAATTTAATAATTTTAAACACTAGGCTTTCATTTATCTAAATATATTTTTTTCTTATCTAATTTCCTTCGTAAAATAAAATATCCTTAATAAGTTTTAAATTAAGAAAGTTGTGTCAGTGATAAACTGTATGTTGAGTGAATCTTTCAACACGTACAAAAAATAAATTTAACTAAAAATTAAATTTTAAAAAAATGTAAGAGTTAAAGAGTACCAATGGTTGATTAAGAGCGCCTTGTGGTGTCGTAAGGACTTTGAAAAGGTTCTCACTAAATTCAGTGGTTTAAATGTCTAGTGTCGCGTACAACAATTAATTGAAATATGGTTTTCCCTCCTTGTGCGCCAATGTTTAGTTTCTTTGGTAGCCCAGACATTTAACAGTGTTTGTTTAATAGTTAGTATACAGTGTGTTTTTAAGTCAATTATTGTAAGCTTAGTTAACTGGTAATTTTACTGAAGAAAATGGAGTGTGCCTGTGTTCATTTTAGAACACCATTTGGTTCACTCAGATACATTTAGCTATATATTATAATTATTTTATAGAGTTTTACAGTTTTTAAATTCCACGTGTCGACTGAATGGCTTCCTTCGGTTAATACGAAAAAGTACTCTTTTTTACTAATTTAAATCTTTAAAATCTATGAATCACAGAAATATACTATCAGATTATTTTATAGATAGAAAAAAAATCGAACACAAGATTACGTTTACTTAATAAAACGCGTTTCAACGACAAAGTCTCCATCCTCAGTGATACATGAGCTACAATAACTAAACTATAACTAAGCTTATGTATCACTGAAGATTGTGACTGTCGTTGAAACGCGTTGTATTAAGTAAATGTAATTTTTGTGAGATCTTCTGTTTTTTTTCTATCTAATATTATATCACAAGTCAAGCTCAATATTTATTTATAAAATTATTTTTATATATAAAATTTTGTGAAAATCAGATCAATATAACAAGGGATTCAGAGTATCTATAGATATTTATTCCGATTGTGGCAATTGACTATAATTTAAACAATTCCGTTAAAGATGTACTGTACCAGAACGAAAGTGATTGTTTCTGTCTCTGTAGTGCTTTGTTATTGAAGTGTAAATATAAACTGACGTAATAAGGCGGGATACCCTCTGGAGCTCATTTTAGTGAGTACGGACATGGCAATCCTGAGAAAACCAGTTGAATCTACAAATTTATCATGCAGTCTTTGGTTCGATCCCTCTCATTCATCTTTCCTATCAACTCTCTCTCTCTCTCTCTCTCTCTCTCTCTCTCTCTCTCTCTCTCTCTCTCTCTCTCTCTCTCTCTCTCTCTCTCTCTCTCTCTCTCTCTCTCTCTCTCTCTCTCTCTCTCTCTCTCTCTCTCTCTCTCTCTCTCTCTCTCTCTCTCTCTCTCTCTCTCTCTCTCTCTCTCTCTCTCTCTCTCTCTCTCTCTCTCTCTCTCTCTCTCTCTCTCTCTCTCTCTCTCTCTCTCTCTCTCTCTCTCGACCAACTCATGTTATTTTCCCACCCTTAGGCTATTACAATATTTGAGGGAGGCTATTACAGTGTTCTCTTTATTTTATGCACTTTTCTTCCCTTTTCTTTCTAAGGCGGCGAAGTCTTGTTTGCCTTCAAACAACAAGGAAAGGCGGGCATTCGTTCATAAACATTCAAACAATCAATTATAAATGACCTACAAAGACTGCAGTAGTTGAAAATAGCTGAAATCTAAATTAACTAAATTTGGGGTTTTTTTGTATTTTTCCGTTCAAAAGATAAGTATGCACTGTTCCAGTACAAAACTAATCCATTCACCTATGTCATTAATGTCAAGAATAAAACTGATTCATGCGGCCGTCTCATTTTCTTATAGAAATGTAAAGGACGAAACTGATTCATGCGGCCGTCTCATTTTCTTATAGAAATGTAAAGGACGAAACTGAATCATGCGACCGTCTCATTTTCTTATAGATATGTAAAGGACGAAACTGGTTCATGCGGCCGTCTCATTTTCTAATAGAAATGTAAAGGACGAAACTGGTTCATGCGGCCGTCTCATTTTCTTTTCGAAATGTAAAGGACGAAACTGGTTCATGCGGCCGTCTCATTATCTTATATAAATGTAAAGGACGAAACAGATTCAAGCGGCCATCTCATTTTCTTATAGAAATGTAAAGGACGAAACTGATTTATGCGGCCGTCTCATTTTCTTTTCGAAATGTAAAGGACGAAACTGATTCATGCGGCCGCCTCATTTTCTTATATAAATGTAAAGGACGAAACAGATTCAAGCGGCCGTCTCATTTTCTTATAGAAATGTAAAGGACGAAACTGATTCATGCGGCCGTCTCATTTTCTTATAGAAATGTAAAGAACGAAACTGATTCATGCGGCCGTCTCATTTTCTTATAGAAATGTAAAGAACGAAACTGATTCATGCGGCCGTATCATTTTCTTATAGAAATGTAAAGAACGAAACTGATTCATGCGGCGTCTCATTTTCTTATAGAAATGTAAAGAACGAAACTGATTCATGCGGCCATCTCATTTTCTTATAGAAATGTAAAGAACGAAACTGATTCATGCGACCGTATCATTTTCTTATAGAAATGTAAAGGACGAAACTGATTCATACGGCCGTCTCATTTTCTTATACAAATGTAAAGGACGAAACAGATTCAAGCGGCCGTCTCATTTTCTTATAGAAATGTAAAGGACGAAACAGATTCAAGCGGCCATCTCATTTTCTTATAGAAATGTAAAGAACGAAACTGATTCATGCGGCCGTATCATTTTCTTATAGAAATGTAAAGGACGAAACTGATTCATACGGCCGTATCATTTTCTTATACAAATGTAAAGGACGAAACAGATTCAAGCGGCCGTCTTATTTTCTTATAGAAATGTAAAGGACGAAACAGATTTATGCGGCCGTCTCATTTTCTTATAGAAATGTAAATGACGAAACTGATTCATACGGCCGTCTCATTTTCTTATAGAAATGTAAAGAACGAAACTGATTCATGCGGCCGTATCATTTTCTTATAGAAATGTAAAGGACGAAACTGATTCATACGGCCGTCTCATTTTCTTATACAAATGTAAAGGACGAAACTGATTCATACGGCCGTCTCATTTTCTTATAGAAATGTAAAGAACGAAACTGATTCATGCGGCCGTCTCATTTTCTTATAGAAATGTAAAGAACGAAACTGATTCATGCGGCCGTCTCATTTTCTTATAGAAATGTAAAGAACGAAACTGATTCATGCGGCCGTATCATTTTCTTATAGAAATGTAAAGAACGAAACTGATTCATACGGCCGTCTCATTTTCTTATAGAAATGTAAAGAACGAAACTGATTCATGCGGCCGTCTCATTTTCTTATAGAAATGTAAAGAACGAAACTGATTCATGCGGCCGTATCATTTTCTTATACAAATGTAAAGGACGAAACTGATTCATACGGCCGTATCATTTTCTTATACAAATGTAAAGAACGAAACTGATTCATGCGGCCGTCTCATTTTCTTATAGAAATGTAAAGAACGA